>CM060081.1:2832314-3044814 GCA_030533445.1 Cyprinodon diabolis
TGATCATGATGTGATGGTGATGATGATGATCATGATGGTGATGTCGATGGAGATGATGATTTTGATTATGAAGATGATGATGATGATGTTGATGATGATTATGTTGATCATGATGTGATGGTGATGATGATGATCATGATGGTGATGTCGATGGAGATGATGATGTTGATTATGAAGATGATGATGGTGATGATGATGATGATGTTGATGATGTTGATGGTGATGATGATGATGATGATGGTGATGATGATGGTGATGATGATGGTGATGATGATGATGGTGATGATGATGGTGAGGATGATAAATGATGGTGATGATGGTGATGATGATGGTGATTATAATGAAGATGATGTTGATGATGATGATGTTGATGGTGATGATGATGGTGTTGATGGTGATGATGATGGTGATGATGATGATGATGATGATGATGGTGATGATGATGATGATATTGATGATGTTGATGGTGATGATTATGATGATGTTGATGGTGATGATGATGGTGAAGATGATGATGGTGATGATGATGTTGATGGTGATGCTGAGGAAAGGAGCTAGGGAAAAGAAGATCAACAGACTGAAATATAACCAGAAAACACAACAAAATAAGAATCAAACCAATAAAGCTAGAACACATGGAGCAAAGTTAAACGGAATACTCAAAAGAAAACATAACAGAACCAAGACCGTGACAGATGAATCTTCACACTAACATGTCCTGAATGAAACCATCTATTGATGATTAACACTGTCACCCACCTCCTTTGGATTCCCCAGTCTTCTTTAAATCTCTGTGGGCTGGTATGGTCAGAAAGCCTGGCAGAGAGACGCGGGAGTCTAAGATATCATCCTGCAACCATGTTTCAGTTAAACACATAATGCTGCATTGCTGACATTCTGGCTCGGTCCTTGCTAGGGCTGGGAGTTATTCTAATTTGTTTCCTACAGATCTCACATTGCCCATGATGACTGATGGAAGACATGGTTTACATTTCCGTCTCTTCTCTTTGCTTCCGCTCTGCATCCCCGGCCCCTCCTTTTCAGCTCAGCTGGTACATGCAGAGGTGTTGATGTATTATTTCAGCTTTAGAAATGTTAATGAGCTGCTCCTGCATTTAACAAATAATTTTGCTATGGTTGCTATGGTTTCACATCATAAAAAGTATCCAAAAAGTAAAAAAAATATCAGTAAGAATTCTACCAGTTTCATAGCGTTCAACTGCAGAAGAAAAACAATCAGAAACTAAAGGATTTCAGAGTTATGTTAGCAGATCTGCTCTAACATGCAGCCACCTTAAGCAGAGCAATTCTAGGAATTTTACTAATTAGTTACTTAAGTACATCTTTATTGTCTAAACTTTTTCATGAATAAACAATAAAAACACCTAATGCTGTTCTAATTTGCTCTACTGCCTGATTAACCCCTCATTTTCAGAAAACATCTTTACTTACCTGGAATATATAACATGTAAGTGATTTCTTTAATTCCTGAGCAGGGTGTGTGTGTGTGTTGTGTTATGTTTTGTTTGTTGTTGTTGAAGACAAGATGAACATGGAACAATCCCAGCCAGAAAGACAAAGAGCACATTGGAGTGTATATTTGTCTCTGTTTTCTTTTCCAAGAGTGCCATGTTTATTTTTTGTTTCTTTGGTTTCAGAGCGTGGGCACCAAACTGCAAGGGAAACACGGATGATTAAAATTAAAGCGCTCAGATTGAAAGCCGTTTTTCCAGCGTGCAGTACAAACATTTGGTGTTTTGTCCTTTTATAGGGAACTTAATGACCTGTTGGGAACTCTCGGCCATAAATAATGTGTTACAGGAAATAAACTTCAGAGAGATTCGCCTCACTGTTGCCCTGACTCGGATTATGTTAAGAACTTTTAATGGGTTTGATGTTTACAACAGTTAGCATTTGAAGTTTTGAACGCTTGGAGAAAAGTAATACGGAGTAGTGCTCAGTTATGATTAAGCCCGATGTGAACGCCAAGCAAAGTGGGGGTTCTGTAAACAGGCTAGAAGGCATCAAGGGAAAAAAAAGGACATTTTCACTTTGAATCCCCATCATCCAGGCCACACACTCTCCTGTATTCTCTTGTGAGCATTGTAAGGGGCTTCAGAGTGAGCCAGCCGAAGGGTAGAGCAACGACACAGACCTGATAGCAGGTATCCCCACGGTGAGCTGGCATTAGCACGAGGGGAGCTCCTGCCCTCTGTGTACACACAGCAATGAATGTGATGGGAAGGGGTTAGCGGAATGAATGAAGTACAGCAAGGGGGGGTCAAGAAACTCTCCGGCTGGAGCAGGTTAGCTGGACCTGGGCAGCTGCTGAGAGGACCGTTTGTTTTATCCACTGCTAAACGCTCTTGCTTTAATCCTTAGATAAATACATTAGCCAAATTAGAAAAGAGATCTCGTTAACACATATAGAAATATTCTGACTACATGTACTGCTTGTGTAAACATTTTTAGCAAACTTTAAAAATGGGTAAATAAGGTCTGGAACCCTCCCTGTCTATAAATGCTCTTTGTCTCCAGCTGGTTTCCCCGTCAGTCCGACTATGACTAAATCCACTGGGTCTCAGTGTCTGAGCTATCTGACAGGTGTGCAGCTCCTTCCCCTCACATTTGTAATCAGAAACTGTTGGTAAGCAGTCTGTTTTTTCTCAAGGGCCCTAGTTTTGGCTATGGAAGTCAAATTGCTGCAGAAATACCTCATTTGGCTCCAGGCTGCAACTTTTATGCTTGGCTGACCGTAATTGCTGGTGGGGAGGTGGGTGATGGTGAGAGGCATGGTGAAGTGGGAAAGCAGACTCAGGCTGGGATTTGCTATCTACTGCCACAGTGGGCCTTGATGCCAGTGAACACTCTAAGAGGTGATTAACTCAGGAAGTTTGGATCTCAAACAGCCCTTGTTGGTTTGCTCGTCCAGCTGAGGATTCACTCCTGGAACGGTGAAGTATTTAAAACAGATCAGTCCCTGTTTCACGATGATTAAGCCGAAGTGAAGCGTGCATGGAAACAGATTCGTTTGGAAAATTGCTTTCACTGTTTGGACAGAAAACCTGTGTGTAATCTCCCTCAACTTGTTGTGATGGGAGATAATAATGATCTTGTTGTTGGCCTGCTGTCAATTATTATATATGTGCTGCAGCTAGTGGCAGCCAGTTTGCAGACAGGAGCTTTAGTGTTGGTATGGAGACCTGTAGAGCCTTCCTCTCAGTAGTCAGAGTTGCCAAACTCACCCAGAGCCATAGCTTAGTTGAACCGTCCATTCCACCTGCTCTTAGCAGTAATGATTTTATGAGGTTCTTTATAAACAAAATTGAGCTTATTAAAATAAGATGATTAGCACTCCTCTATCCGCGATTGGTTTGTCTCCGGAGGGTGGGGCAGCATCTGAGGTAGTCATGGAATCTGAACCGGGTTTAGACTGCTTTGATCCAGTTGAACTGTCAGAGTTAGCAAAACTATTGTCTTCATCTAAGCCTTCAACTTGTATGTTAGATCCAGTTCCAACCAGGTTATTTAAGGAGGTATTCCCTTTAATCTCCTCCTCCATTTTAGATGTGATTAATCTATCTCTGTTACAGGGATATGTACCAAAGACTTTTAAGGTTGCTGGAATTGAACCTTTGCTTAAGAAACCATCTCTTTAACCCAGATGACTTGGTCAATTATAGACCTATATCCAATCTTCCTTTCTGATCTAAAATTCTTGAGAAAGTAGTTGCCAAACAAGTGTGCGATCACTTCCACCATAATGAACTTTTTGAAGAGTTTCAGTCTGGCTTTAGAGCTCATCATAGCACTGAAACAGCTCTGGTGAAAGTCACTAATGATATTCTCATGGCCTCAGATAATGGACTTGTATCTGTGCTCAACCTGTTGGATCTCAGTGCTGCATTTGATACAGTTGACCATAATATTCTTTTAGAAAGACTTGAATATTTTGTTGGAATTAAAGGAAAAGCTCTAGACTGGTTTAAATCTGATCTATCTGATCGATTTTAGTTTGTTCACGTTAATGACAAATCTTCCTCATGTTCAAAGATTACCTGTGGAGTACCACAGGGATCAATGCTAGGACCAATTCTCTTTACTATATATATGTTCCCAATCAGTAGAATTATTCTGAGAAGATGAAGGCAGGTTCAGAGCCTCATGAGTTCAGCAGCGGGCTCAGACAGACAGGCAGATGGAGACAGGCAGGCCCAGTGGTAGAGAGGAACAGAGACAAGACATGGTACCAGGAGAACTGCAGAACTTTAAACTGACTACATCCAGCAACCAGGATCACGGGAGTTAAAACTGGCTTTTCCCGCACTCTGAGCTAAAACCCTGAGGGCTCCGCGGAAAAGGGCCAGGACCCGAGCTCCCTCCGCACGCTGAGCCAAAACCAAAACAGAGAGGGCTCATTGGAGAAGAGCCAGGACACAATCAATAGACAGGAAACAAACACTAAAACCATCTCTACACACTGGCCTCTGAGAGCAGGGACAGGAACCATGGAGTAAAACTAAAACTCAAACACTCTAACAAACATGAATTACTAATCATCTGTGATTAGATCAGCTACCGGAGCTGCAATCATGACATAAAACCTTCGTTGGTTTTGATGGTGAAGATTCATCCAGGTCATAGTCATTCCAAAAAAGTTAAAAACAATCCACTGGACTTTGTTTCCAAGTTTGAAGATGTTTCTCTTCCCATCCAGGAAGCTTTTTTAATTCAAAATGTCCGAAATAGCGTTTAGTTCCAGGCTTTATACAGTGGCCCAACAAAGCCTTGTTGTGGCTTAGAACATATGGAAATTGAGCTGGAAGAACAGATCCCCCCCCGACTCCCTTAATATTGGGGAATCCTTTTGCTGAATATTACATTTCTAAAAGTTTCCTTTCCAGTTTGCTTTTCTTCTCAAATTTCCATTGACAAATCCCACCCAACAAACTTTCGTCAGACTAAAGTGAACAAAAACAGAGCAACCAAACACAGCAAATAAATCCAGACTATAAAGGACCGACCAGATTTAACCTGAAAATGAACCTTTGAATGACGTCTGGGGATTGGAAGGGAAGTGTTCTTGCCTTTTAAAAATAATAGTTTATTTAGTAGTTTCACGGTAAAAGCAGAGCAAGCTCAATGCACCGATCACACTGTTAAACTGTATACATGTATATATATATATTCTGCTTGTTCTATGTCTGCTGGTGTCTCCTGCTTGGCTTTAAAAGCTGCTGGGTCGCCTTTATCCTTGGAGGGATTATTCCAGTGGACCTGCAGGGAAGTGCAGATGCTTCATGGAGGGAGACCACCCCTCAGCAGGACCCCTTCTCCTGCTGTGATGAATTGGCTTCATGCTTGAACCTAAAGGTTGGCAAATTAACAGTTAATTAGCTGTTGATAAACGACAGATTGTCACAGCCCTGCGCCCCGTACCCCCTGCCTCTGTCTCCCTGCAGCAAGTGTTTATGTGCTGGTAACAAGTGCTGCAGGACTGCTATGTCTGGGTTTTGTCACCGGCTGCGATTGCTCTCAGATGTTCCCGGTCCCCTTCAGCAACCCTCATCATCAGTTATTCAGTCCGGCCTCCTTTCTCCTTCCATTCGCAGCCGTGCTCCAGGTTCTGCTTTGCTTCACGGTGCTCAATGAATCCATTTTCCCCTCACGTATCTCATTTCACTGAACTCGTGCAGCCTTAAGCAGTTGGTGCTGATGCTGCCGATCCATCCTGGATCCGTCCTGAGCAGCTTCTCTGCTGGACAGTCTGGATGCTCTGGTTCTGGTGCAGTAAATCAGAGAGACGTCCTCTCTGCCTGACACGTACATAATGATCACCTTCTAAGGCGGCTGAATGGGCTAAAGCTGAGCAGTGTTAGTACTACATGCTCCTACAGTACTACTCAACCCTAATACTGCTGTGTTTATGTCACTATAGACTGAGGATAGTCATCATCAATCTGTTTATCACCTTCCACCAGAATTTACAGCTTATTCTACCTGAGTTTCAGATGGTGGACAAGAATCAGAGGCGTCCAAAATACTCATGTTTATTCCTCCTGTATAAATCCTGCTGTTTAAAGTTAGAGGATCAGCTTCAGCTTTTTACTCCAGTGAAAGTGTAAAAGTACCATTTTTAAAACTACTTAAAGTATAAAATTAAAAGTAATCCAGGAAAAACTGTTAAGGTCAGAAGCTTTACTACTCTACCCTATTAAAGGAGCATTTTCTACAATTCTGGATGATAACTTCCTTAGACTTTATTTTCTTAGTTTTATAACTAATGGTAACAGTGTCACCATGTCGGGCAGCACCGAGTCCAACCACAAAGAAATAAATTATCTGGATGAAAAAAATTATTTTGATGGTTTTTATTATTTTTATATACAACATAATGAAAATTTGCTTGAATGAGACAAAACCAACAAGTCTATTTTTAAAATGTAAGGAGTAGAAAGTAAAGTGTTTAGTCTTAAGAATAACTCCTCCAGTAAAGTATAGATAGCCAACATTTCTACTTCAGGAAGGAAGTATTTGTACTTACCTGCTCAAACTATATAGAAAAACTAGCATGTTTACACTACTTTGAATATATAGAAAAAACACTCACATTATACAGAGAAAAAGGATAAATAAATTAATTTAACAAAGAGGTTATAGAGATAGACTCTATTTACCTTCTCATTTCAGCCTTCATGTGAGCCCTGATTGTTACTTTAACTAAGACCTGATTGTTACTTTAACTAAGACCTGATTGTTACTTTGACTGGGACCTGATTGTTACTTTAACTAAGACCTGATTGTTACTTTGACTAAGACCTGATTGTTACTTTGACTGGGACTTGATTGTTACTTTCACTAAGACCTGATTGCTACTTTGACTAGGACCTGATTGTTACTTTGACTGGGACCTGATTGTTACTTTGACTGGGACCTGATTGTTACTTTGACTGGGACCTGATTGTTACTTTGACTAAGACCTGATTGCTACTTTGACTGGGACCTGATTGCTACTTTGACTGGGACCTGATTGCTACTTTGACTGGGACCTGATTGTTACTTTGACTGGGAATTGATTGTTACTTTGACTGGGACCTGATTGCTACTTTGACTGGGACCTGATTGCTACTTTGACTGGGACCTGATTGCTACTTTGACTGGGACCTGATTGTTACTTTGACTGGGACCTGATTGTTACTTTGACTGGGACCTGATTGTTACTTTCACTAAGACCTGATTGCTACTTTGACTGGGACCTGATTGCTACTTTGACTGGGACCTGATTGCTACTTTGACTGGGACCTGATTGTTACTTTGACTGGGACTTGATTGTTACTTTAACTAAGACCTGATTGTTACTTTCACTAAGACCTGATTGCTACTTTGACTGGGACCAGATTGCTACTTTGACTGGGACCAGATTGTTACTTTGACTGGGACCTGATTGTTACTTTGACTGGGACCTGATTGTTACTTTGGCTGGGACCTGATTGTTACTTTGACTAAGACCTGATTGTTACTTTGACTGGGACCTGATTGTTACTTTCACTAAGACCTGATTGCTACCTTGACTGGGACCTGATTGTTACTTTGACTGGGACCTGATTGTTACTTTGACTGGGACCTGATTGTTACTTTGACTGGGACCTGATTGTTACTTTGACTGGGACCTGATTGTTACTTTGACTGGGACCAGATTGCTACTTTGACTGGGACCTGATTGTTACTTTCACTAAGACCTGATTGCTACTTTGACTGGGACCAGATTGCTACTTTGACTGGGACCTGATTGTTACTTTGACTGGGACCTGATTGTTACTTTGACTGGGACCTGATTGCTACTTTGACTAGGACCTGATTGTTACTTTGACTGGGACCTGATTGTTACTTTGACTGGGACCTCATTGTTACTTTGACTGGGACCTGATTGTTACTTTGACTGGGACCTGATTGCTACTTTGACTGGGACCTGATTGCTACTTTGACTGGGACCTGATTGTTACTTTGACTGGGACTTGATTGTTACTTTGACTGGGACCTGATTGCTACTTTGACTGGGACCTGATTGCTACTTTGACTGGGACCTGATTGCTACTTTGACTGGGACCTGATTGTTACTTTGACTGGGACCTGATTGTTACTTTGACTGGGACCTGATTGTTACTTTCACTAAGACCTGATTGCTACTTTGACTGGGACCTGATTGCTACTTTGACTGGGACCTGATTGTTACTTTGACTGGGACTTGATTGTTACTTTAACTAAGACCTGATTGTTACTTTCACTAAGACCTGATTGCTACTTTGACTGGGACCAGATTGCTACTTTGACTGGGACCAGATTGTTACTTTGACTGGGACCTGATTGTTACTTTGACTGGGACCTGATTGTTACTTTGGCTGGGACCTGATTGTTACTTTGACTAAGACCTGATTGTTACTTTGACTGGGACCTGATTGTTACTTTCACTAAGACCTGATTGTTACTTTGACTGGGACCTGATTGTTACTTTGACTGGGACCAGATTGCTACTTTGACTGGGACCTGATTGTTACTTTCACTAAGACCTGATTGCTACTTTGACTGGGACCAGATTGCTACTTTGACTGGGACCTGATTGTTACTTTGACTGGGACCTGATTGTTACTTTGACTGGGACCTGATTGTTACTTTGACTGGGACCTGATTGTTACTTTGACTGGGACCTGATTGCTACTTTGACTGGGACCTGATTGTTACTTTGACTGGGACCTGATTGCTACTTTGACTGGGACCTGATTGCTACTTTGACTGGGACCTGATTGCTACTTTGACTGGGACCTGATTGTTACTTTGACTGGGACCTGATTGTTACTTTGACTGGGACCTGATTGTTACTTTGACTGGGACCTGATTGTTACTTTGACTGGGACCTGATTGCTACTTTGACTGGGACCTGATTGCTACTTTGACTGGGACCTGATTGTTACTTTGACTGGGACCTGATTGTTACTTTGACTGGGACCTGATTGTTACTTTGACTAAGACCTGATTGTTACTTTCACTAAGACCTGATTGCTACTTTGACTGGGACCAGATTGCTACTTTGACTGGGACCAGATTGTTACTTTGACTGGGACCTGATTGTTACTTTGACTGGGACCTGATTGTTACTTTGGCTGGGACCTGATTGTTACTTTGATTAAGACCTGATTGTTACTTTCACTAAGACCTGATTGCTACCTTGACTGGGACGTGATTGCTACTTTGACTGCGACCTGATTGTTACTTTGACTGGGACCTGATTGTTACTTTGACTGGGACCTGATTGCTACTTTGACTGGGACCTGATTGTTACTTTGACTGGGACCTGATTGTTACTTTGACTGGGACCTGATTGTTACTTTGACTGGGACCTGATTGTTACTTTGACTGGGACCTGATTGTTACTTTGACTGGGACCAGATTGCTACTTTGACTGGGACCTGATTGTTACATTCACTAAGACCTGATTGCTACTTTGACTGGGACCAGATTGCTACTTTGACTGGGACCAGATTGTTACTTTGACTGGGACCTGATTGTTACTTTGACTGGGACCTGATTGTTACTTTGGCTGGGACCTGATTGTTACTTTGACTAAGACCTGATTGTTACTTTGACTGGGACCTGATTGTTACTTTCACTAAGACCTGATTGCTACCTTGACTGGGACCTGATTGTTACTTTGACTGGGACCTGATTGTTACTTTGACTGGGACCTGATTGTTACTTTGACTGGGACCTGATTGTTACTTTGACTGGGACCAGATTGCTACTTTGACTGGGACCTGATTGTTACTTTCACTAAGACCTGATTGCTACTTTGACTGGGACCAGATTGCTACTTTGACTGGGACCTGATTGTTACTTTGACTGGGACCTGATTGTTACTTTGACTGGGACCTGATTGTTACTTTGACTGGGACCTGATTGCTACTTTGACTGGGACCTGATTGTTACTTTGACTGGGACCTGATTGCTACTTTGACTGGGACCTGATTGCTACTTTGACTGGGACCTGATTGCTACTTTGACTGGGACCTGATTGTTACTTTGACTGGGACCTGATTGTTACTTTGACTGGGACCTGATTGTTACTTTGACTGGGACCTGATTGTTACTTTGACTAAGACCTGATTGTTACTTTCACTAAGACCTGATTGCTACTTTGACTGGGACCAGATTGCTACTTTGACTGGGACCAGATTGTTACTTTGACTGGGACCTGATTGTTACTTTGACTGGGACCTGATTGTTACTTTGGCTGGGACCTGATTGTTACTTTGATTAAGACCTGATTGTTACTTTCACTAAGACCTGATTGCTACCTTGACTGGGACGTGATTGCTACTTTGACTGGGACCTGATTGTTACTTTGACTGGGACCTGATTGTTACTTTGACTGGGACCTGATTGTTACTTTGACTGGGACCTGATAGCTACTTTGACTGGGACCTGATTGTTACTTTGACTGGGACCTGATTGTTACTTTGACTGGGACCTGATTGTTACTTTGACTGGGACCTGATTGTTACTTTGACTGGGACCAGATTGCTACTTTGACTGGGACCTGATTGTTACTTTCACTAAGACCTGATTGCTACTTTGACTGAGACCAGATTGCTACTTTGACTGGGACCTGATTGTTACTTTGTCTGGGACCTGATTGTTACTTTGACTGGGACCTGATTGTTACTTTGTCTGGGACCTGATTGTTACTTTGACTGGGACCTGATTGTTACTTTGACTGGGACCTGATTGTTACTTTGACTGGGACCAGATTGCTACTTTGACTGGGACCTGATTGTTACTTTCACTAAGACCTGATTGCTACTTTGACTGGGACCAGATTGCTACTTTGACTGGGACCTGATTGTTACTTTCACTAAGACCTGATTGCTACCTTGACTGGGACCTGATCGCTACTTTGACTGGGACCTGATTGTTACTTTGACTGGGACCTGATTGTTACTTTGACTGGGACCTGATTGTTACTTTGACTGGGACCTGATTGTTACTTTGACTGGGACCTGATTGTTACTTTGACTGGGACCAGATTGCTACTTTGACTGGGACCTGATTGTTACTTTCACTAAGACCTGATTGCTACTTTGACTGGGACCAGATTGCTACTTTGACTGGGACCTGATTGTTACTTTGACTGGGACCTGATTGTTACTTTGACTGGGACCTGATTGTTACTTTGACTGGGACCTGATTGCTACTTTGACTGGGACCTGATTGTTACTTTGACTGGGACCTGATTGCTACTTTGACTGGGACCTGATTGCTACTTTGACTGGGACCTGATTGCTACTTTGACTGGGACCTGATTGTTACTTTGACTGGGACCTGATTGTTACTTTGACTGGGACCTGATTGTTACTTTGACTGGGACCTGATTGTTACTTTGACTAAGACCTGATTGTTACTTTCACTAAGACCTGATTGCTACTTTGACTGGGACCAGATTGCTACTTTGACTGGGACCAGATTGTTACTTTGACTGGGACCTGATTGTTACTTTGACTGGGACCTGATTGTTACTTTGGCTGGGACCTGATTGTTACTTTGATTAAGACCTGATTGTTACTTTCACTAAGACCTGATTGCTACCTTGACTGGGACGTGATTGCTACTTTGACTGGGACCTGATTGTTACTTTGACTGGGACCTGATTGTTACTTTGACTGGGACCTGATTGTTACTTTGACTGGGACCTGATAGCTACTTTGACTGGGACCTGATTGTTACTTTGACTGGGACCTGATTGTTACTTTGACTGGGACCTGATTGTTACTTTGACTGGGACCAGATTGCTACTTTGACTGGGACCTGATTGTTACTTTCACTAAGACCTGATTGCTACTTTGACTGAGACCAGATTGCTACTTTGACTGGGACCTGATTGTTACTTTGTCTGGGACCTGATTGTTACTTTGACTGGGACCTGATTGTTACTTTGTCTGGGACCTGATTGTTACTTTGACTGGGACCTGATTGTTACTTTGACTGGGACCTGATTGTTACTTTGACTGGGACCAGATTGCTACTTTGACTGGGACCTGATTGTTACTTTCACTAAGACCTGATTGCTACTTTGACTGGGACCAGATTGCTACTTTGACTGGGACCTGATTGTTACTTTCACTAAGACCTGATTGCTACCTTGACTGGGACCTGATCGCTACTTTGACTGGGACCTGATTGTTACTTTGACTGGGACCTGATCGCTACTTTGACTGGGACCTGATTGTTACTTTGACTGGGACCTGATTGTTACTTTGACTGGGACCTGATTGTTACTTTGACTGGGACCTGATTGTTACTTTGACTGGGACCTGATCGTTACTTTGGCTGGGACCTGATTGTTATTTTGAGTAGGACCTGACGGGTACCTTGACGTGGACCTGAGTGTCAATGGATGCCATTTGTGTCGGATCCATATGAAGGGAGAAAAAATGCCCCAAGCTTTTCTCAACATTTCCTCTCACCTCATTAATGCTGCTTGTTGCATTTCTGTCACCTTGAGACCCAAACCCAACAGTTTCTGTTTTTTTCTGGTTGTTTGGGTCGTACGACGATGTACTGGATGAACTGGATGTACTGGTTGTACTGGTCACATTGGTCGTTTTGGAGGCTCTGTATGTCCAGGAACGGAGCATCAGACAGAGCAGGAAACTGAAAGTTCTTTTAGAAAATGAGAGTTTTATTTAGTGCCGTCTTTGTGGAGCTGGAAGTCGTCCTCCCAGTTCCTCTGGCTGCTGGTTCTACTGAACATCGACAGCTCACCAAGGAGTCAGCACTCGCTGCCAAATGTTTGTAACCTTTTCTCATCTGAAACGGAAACATCACAGCTCCAGAACTCTCGTTCCTTTCTGAGGCAGCATGACTCATGGGGCTAATGTCAGGGGCATTACTTTGGTTATTTCATGGTTAGTTTGACACACAGCTAATATTCAGATGGCAGGAGTTTAAACAGGAGGCCTAGGAATATGAAGTGCAAATGTGAGGGTGGTCAGTGCACACACAGTGCGTGCACATCCCCATTAGTGCGTGTTGTAGGTGGAAGGAGGGTTGCCTGGAGTCTGCCAAACAGTTCCTGACAGAACAGTGCCTCTCTCAGCTATTTCCTTCAAACAGCAATCAGGCCAAATCGAAGCAGCTGCCGGACTCTCCAATTGCACTAATCAAGTCCGTTTAGCGGCTCCACGGCCTCCTGAACAGGAACACACACATACTGCTGCACTTTCAGCTCCTTCCACTGGTTGCAGCTCCAGTCAGAGATAATAATACTTATTGGATGAAGCTCACGGGAGCAGCTCCAGCAGGTTTTACACATAATGTTCATTTTTGTTGCAAATGGCAGAGTCACAGGGGGCGCTGCCACGGTGTTCCGGGTCCGGCTTCCATGCAGCAGCTGTTTGCTGCCAGTCTAAACAACCCGGCACTAATCCGCTGAATTCCTTTCACTCACATGACAACAGCTCAGGTTAATGTTGCATGTTGAAAGCCAGACTGCAGGGATCCAAACACGCGTCTGGACCGGGCTCTGCTGGGATAACCACAGCCATGGCTCCCAGTTCCAGATCAGAATCGGCCTCCTAACTCATCTCTATCCTCATATTTAACAGCGGAGGAAGTGAAGTGTTCCAGTGTGGTCTGGCGAGTAACCTTGGCTTCCTCTGTGAAGTATTTCACTCTGGCAGCCTTGGCTCGGCAAACACGGAGCACCTGGGACAACAGCGGCTGCTCCAGAGCCGCCGGCAATCACCGTCAGCCGCAAGGATACAATGAATCTGCTACTGCCGCTCCATGCGGCCGTGCTGTGGCGTTAACCTGCTCTAAACATGTGCAGGAACCTGGAAATAATCTGCTCTGATTGCTAAAAGGATTTCAAAGTGTTTGCAGTGAGAACAGATGAAAGCAGGAACGATCCAAGCATGGCAGCCAATCCTTCCTCTCTGGCTCCTTCATTCTCGAAGCAGCAGCAAAGAGGCTACAGGAAACATGTGCGTTTTAGAGGGGCCAATAAAACACATATTGTTGAACAAGGTTCCTGACAGACACATTACCAGAACAGTCAACCAATTACACGTCTTCATCAAAAGCCTTGTTTAAACATTTTGGGTCTGATGCAAAAACCGTTCATACGATGATTCAGGGAAAAATGTCTCCATCTTTCTCCTCTTTCTAATCTTCTCTCAGATACAAAAAAGTTTCCATGTTCTTACTACTGACTACCTTTTTTTATTCACTTTACTCTACTTGAAGATGGAAATGTCATGATTGGCTTATAGGATTAAACCCACATGCAGAACATCTCTGGAGACGGAGTAAAAGTTTAACAATATTATTTATTGGGAAAACACACAGAGAATAATGGACTGGTTCTGGTACAGGTCTGGGACTGGGATCACTGATATCTGGAGAAATGGAGAGTTTGATTAGCCAGGCAGTGAGATGGTTTGACGAGTGAGTAATTTCTGAATGTACCTTGAAGTGGTTCTGACAGATCCTTGAGATGGGGAACCGGTTGGGTCCAGAGAAGGTGGAAGTAGCAGAGAACTCAGCAGCAGCAGCTTCTAGCTTCTGGCTAGAGAGTCTCAGACTTGGGTTTAGTTTTCCTAGCTCTTCCTTGAGAGCTGTTGGGGGTCCAGAGACTGTGGATTCAGCAGGGAGCTCAGCGGCAGCAGCGTCTAGCTTCTGACTCATGAGTTTCAGACTTTGTCTTTGTTTCCTAGCTCTTCCTTGAGAGCCGTTGGAGGAATCCAGACTGATGTCTTCTGGTTTGGCTTCCTTGGGCAGGCAGGCAGGTTTCCAGACTAAGCTCATCCAGAGCTTCAGACTTCGATCAGGTTTCCTATGAGGCAGAGAAGACAGAGGCAGGTTAGAATCTAGTTTCTCTCTAGAGTCTACTAGGATTCTATTAACAGAGGCTCAGGTTTCGCTAACCAAACTTGATCAACACTGCGGCGTTGAAGGAAGGTCTGGCTGCTGCTTATGTAGGAAGGTCTCCTGATGGGCTGATGAGCTTCAGGTGTGCTGGAGGCTCCAGCCCAGGAGACCCACAGCGCTCTCTGCTGGAGACAGATGGTGGATTTCCAGATCCCAACAGTAATCCCAGTTCCTGACAGAAAACATATAACAGAGGAGGATCCTCGGCACCCTCTGGTGGGCAAGCCTCAGGATCCCAACAGGAAAGTATAGAATTTCCCATAATTCATCCTCTGCAAAGAAATGATCTGGCAAGAAGCGAAACATAATAATAATAATAACAATAATAATAATAATAGTAATAATAATGTTGGAACTGCGTGGATCGGAACAAGGACTCTTTAAGCCAGAATCGTCGTCTACGGTGGGGCCCTTCCCTATCAGGAGGCCCCTCTCCTGCCAACGGGACCAACTAGAGATTCCTCTGGATACCGGAGATTGTTTCCTTTTTCTCTAGATTTCATTGTGTTTTCATTGTCGATTTAAATCTTCTTCCAGTCCTAATTCATCTAATACAGTAAAATTAATCTCACTAAATGTGAATGACCTAAATAATCCAATAAAAACGTGAAAGGTCCTGACCAAGTTTAAAGGAATAGTACACCCAAAACATGATTAGCCTTCATTTTCTACTCACCCCCATGCTGAACAACACTCTGGAGTACTTTTTTGATATCTCAAATGCATCTGGAGATCATCTGGTTTGGTCTGCCGCAGTTTCCGTAGAGTCGTGAACTCGCAGGCGCGCGCTTTTAGGAAATCCTATACACTACTGTTTATGCTCTAAAAACATTCTAAATGACTTCGTTTCGAGTAAATTATGGACGCTACCCACTCAGGACACTTGGAATACATTGGACGAGCAGTATGGAGGAATATTGACACGTTTTTTGTGGACTTTTATGGACCTTTCTGCCTCGGGCGCCATAGACCTCCATTATTTGAATGTCAGCAGACAGCAAGAAGCCTCCCAGATCTCCAGATGCATTTGAGATATCAAAAAAGTACTCCAGAGTGTTGTTCAGCATGGGGGTGAGTAGAAAATGAAGGCTAATCATGTTTTTTTGGGTGTACTATTCCTTTAAGAAAGAAAACAATAATTGATAATTTTCCTATAAGAAACAATTTTTCTGAAATGGAAGACAAACAATTAAAAATATGGGCTTTAAAAATACATCCTTTAGCTAATTTAAAGGAGGATGTAAAAGGGGGCAGAAATCTTAATTTCTAATCATTTGATCACATTTGAATGATTAAAATGAAATAAAGATAAAGATGGAGGAATGATCCTGATGTGGGGAAACCTGTAATACCACATTGTTTAATATAAACGAACGATTAGATAAATCCTTTTATAAATCTGTGTTTGATAATATTGCTCAGGATTCTTTACTATCAGGAAGTCCACAAACTGTAGTTAAAAGCCTTCAGCTGATCCAAAATGCTGCAACCAGAGTTCTGATGAAAATGAAAAAGAGAGATCATATCTCTCCTATCCTGGCTTCTCTTCATTGGCTTCCTGTTAAATCCAGAATAGAATTTAAAATCCTCCTTCTCACATATAAAGCCTCAGTAGCTTCATCTGGTCTGTTCCTGTTTGGCTGTGACTCCTTCCTGGAGAGAAATATCAGCTGTGCTGCTGCCATCAACACCTTTGTTTCTAGATGTTGGAGCTTGGCCTGTTTTCCAGTGTAGTCCTGTTTCTCTGACTGTGACTAACTGGATGTGCTCTCTTCATCCTCTGACATGGGAGCTGGCTCGGAGCTCGTCTGCCTGGCTGTGTGTTTCCTGGACGGGGCCGCCTGTGGAGCTGGTTGACAGTTGCCTTTTGTATCTATGCTTCTTTTTCTATGTCTGCTTCTGTCTCCTTGAACCCCAGTGGGCCTCAGCAGATGGCCGCTCACACAATGGAGGTTTCTTCCTGCTAAAAGGGAGTTTTTCCTCTCCACTGTCGCTACAAGTATGCTTAGTGTGAGGGATTGCTGAAGAGTCAATGAGTCGATGCAATCAGCTGGTTTTCCTTAGATAGAAAACTTTGAATCAATCTGACTGGATGATCTGGTGAACTGAAAAGTGCTTTGAGATGACATGATGTGAATTGGAGCTATAGAAATGAACTGAACTGAATTGAATCAGACTTTCCACAGCAGACTGATAGAAGATCTGCAGCTTCTGAAGGATCTAATCTTCCTCTAGAAGTCCAGTCTGCTCTGTCTCTTCTTGGAGACAGCTTCAGTTGTGTCTCCAGTCTAGTTTGTAGTCCAGGTGAACACCAAGGGATTTCTAATCTCTCTGTCTGGCCCTGGAAGTCAGAGGTCAACAGAGGTCCCGGTGTTCCCGGATAATCCGGATGGGGGTGGGTGGTGGGGGCTGTTGAGTAGTGTCACCGTCACACTAACCCATCTAGTTCCTGCTTCGGGCCCGGCCCCCCGTCCGCACACTTGGAACAGATGACCCCCCAGGCCAGAGCCAGCTTGTCCCGCACAGGCCACCAAACCTGTGCTCCCTATCCTGTCCATCCACCATACCTCCTGGCTTCCCAAAAAAAAAACAAAAAACACCCTGGACAAAGAGACAGGGAGCCAGACATGAAGCCCTTCAAACATCCACATCCAGAGCCCCCCAGGACCCTGGGACCCCTCAAACCAGCCCCCGTGCCCCATTTGATGCGCCCCACTACACTAAGTATTGGAGCTGATCAAGGGAGCCCAGAGAGATCAGTCTGATGGGGATGCAGATGCTGTCTCAAGATTAATACGATCCAACAACAGATCTCTGTGCTGATTGATGCTGAGTTTATCTTTACTTTTCCAATTCAGGAGGATAGTTTTCTTTGTGATATATAATGCAGTGAAGGCCATGCAAACTGATTTTTTTCCCATAGAGCTTCCCTCAAAGTCACCCAGCAAGCATACTAAAGGGGAAAGTGAGATTATACAACCCAGGCACAGTGATAGGTCCTTACATACCTGTACCCAGAACCTCTGAACCTCATAACCATAACGCGTGAATATAATTATCAAGTTGATTGCCTGTGCACTGTGGACAGATGTTAGATTGCGCAAAACCCATCTTGAATAATCTTGGACCTGTATAGTGCACTCTGTGGAGGATTTTGTATTGTATTAGTTGTAAACTGGGGTTTCTAGTCATGTTAAAAGTTCTTAGACATATCTGAGCCCAGATGTTTTGTTCAAAGCTGGCTGATAAATCCGCCTCTCATTAAATAATAGGAGGAGATATTGTATCATCCAGTTTAGTCAGCGTCCTGTATAATTTAGACAGTAGTCTGGGGGGTTTAACTCTAGGAACTCTTATATATTAGTTGGAATTTGTAAACCTCCATCAATATGCTTAAATTTGTTCTAATTATAGCTTTAATTTGCTCATATTCTAAGAATTATTTTTGTTAATGCCGTACTGCAAATTTAATCTAGCAAATGTGACCATCATTTTAATAGATGCTACCCTACCTATAAGGGAGATTGGAAGAGATTCCATCTTTCTAGGTCCTCTTCTATCTTTTTTAAAAGAGGGATGTGGTTGAGTTTTGGTAACTCAGCTAGTTTAGATGAAACAGTAATTCCCAAATATTTGATATTTCCTGATTGCAATTGTAGACCTGAGGGATTCTGTAGAGAGCAATTAATTGGTAGTACTATAGATTTAGACCAATTTATAGAGTATTCTGAGACTTTTGAGAACGATTCTCGTAATCTAATTACCTGAAACGGCAAGTGGTTGAGTGCTGGAGATAAAGTAATACATCATCTGCGTAAAGACTTATTTTGTGCTCCATTTTCATGCCTTTTATACCTTTAACCACATTAGTTTGTCTGATTGTAGCAGCTAGAGGCTCAATGATAATGGAAAAAAGTGAGGGGGGGAGTGGGCATCCCTGTCTGGTGCCCCTCTGGAGACAAAAACTGGAAGATGTTTGATTATTTGTCCTGACACAGGCTGTTAGGAAGCTGTATAATATTTTTAACCAATTTATAAAGGAATTGCCAAAGCCAAATTTATGTAGAGTAGCAAATAAAAATTTCCAATTTAATCTATCAAATGCTTTTTTACTGCATCTAAAGAGAATATGTAGGATTTAATATTTTTACTGAAGGAATAATCTATTAAATTCAGCAGTCTGCGTGTGTTAGCAGCTGACTGCCTTCTTTTAATGAAACCAGTTTGATCAGGGTGGATTATGAGAGGAGTGATTTTATCTAATCGTTTTGCTAAAGCTTTACAGATTATTTTAATATCCACATTAATTAAGGATATGGGACGATAGCTGGTCGGAAACATAGGATCTTTGCCTGGCTTAAGCAGGAGACTGATGGTGGCAGAATTCATATTAACTGGAAATTTGCCATTATCTTGAGTTTCCTGCAGCATTCTGTGGAACGTTGGGGCCAGAATGTCCCAGAACTCTTTATAGAACTCAGTAGGGAACCTGTTTGGACCTGGCGCTTTATTATTTGGCATGCTTTGTAATGCTTCCTGAACTTCAGCTGTAGACAGCGGTGAGTCCAGGGTCACTCTTTGACTCTCTGATAATTTAGGAAGAGTTATTTTATCCAGAAATCGCTTGGTATCATTATCTGATGGATTTAACTGTGATGTGTATAAAGATTTATAGAAATCTCAGAAGGTGTTGTTAATACTTAGACAGATTTATTTGTTATTTTGTTTAAGTGTAAACAAAATGAAATTTCGTTTGTAACAGCTCTCTGGACAATTTAATCTTTTTTAAAAGTGCAGCCTTGAAAAATAGTAAAAAAAATATATATATATGTAAAATAGTATTATAAACATATGACTGTAAATTTACAGTTCTAACTTTTTTATAACTATTAATATAATAAAATACAATACAATAACCCATTCTACAAATCATTCATCAGTTTGATGGCGGTGGGGAAGAAGCTGCTGCAGAACCTGCTGGTCCTGCATTGAATGCTGTGAAGCCTCTTCCCAGAGGGCAGCAGGGAGAACAGTCCATGGTGGGGGGGTGAGGGGTCACTGATGATGTCACGGGCTCGGGACACGCAGCACTGGGATGAAATGTCTTTAATGGAGGGAAGAGGAGCACCCATGATCCTCTCTGCTGTTCTCACCTTCTTCCAGTCTGAGGCGCTGCAGCCTCCACACCACACAGTGAGACAGCTGCTCAGAACGCTCTCTATGGTGCTTCTGGAGAAGGTGGTGAGGATGGGGGAGGGCAGTTGGGCTCTCCCCTTTCCTCCACAGAAAGTCCAAGCGCTTTTGTGCCCTTTTGACCAGTGAGGTGGTGTTTCCAGTCCAGGTGAGGGTGTCTGCGATGAATGTGGTGCTGCTGACCACCTCTACAGCTGAGCTGTTGATGAGCAGTGGAGCGTGGTTAGGCCGGTTCTTCCTGAAGTCCACCATGATCTCCTTGGTCTTCTCCATGTTCAGGATCAGGCTGTTATCTCTGCACCACCAGCTGCTCCACCTCCTCTCTGTAGTCCAGGTCGTTGTCGTCTCTGATGAGGCCCACCACCGTGGTGTCGTCTGCAAACTTCACCATGTGATTGGTGGTGAACCTGGGGACGCAGTCGTGTGTCATCAGGGTGAACAGCAGGGGGCTCAGGACGCAGCCCTGAGGGGAGGGGCTTAGACTGATGACATCAGAGGTGTTCTGTCTGACCTGGACTGACTGAGGTCTGTTGGTGAGGAAGTCTAGCAGCCAATAGCAGAGGGGTGTATTGAATCCCAGCTGTTCCAGTTTGCCCATCAGATGCTGTGGGATGATGGTGTTGAAAGCTGACCTGAAGTGGTGATGTTATTTTTGATGCTGACGTCCTCAATGCACTTGTTGATGTAGGCTGACACAGTCATGGCAAACTCATTAATATTTAACAAGTTGTCATATGTTCCTGCAGCCTTGACGATGTTCCATTCAGAGCATTCAAAACCGTCTTGGAGTATTTCCATGGCGCCCTCAGACCACACTCTGACCTCTTTAACTGTCGGTTTAGCCCTGATCAGCTGGGGCTTATATGCAGGGATAAGCATGACAGATAGGTGATCTGATGACCCGAGGTGGGGGCGGGGGCCTGCTCTGAATGCATCTTTGATATTAGAGTAAACCAGGTCTAAAGTGTTTTCACCCCGAGTTGCAAAGTCGACATGTTGGTAAAAATGAGGGAGAACAGTCTTCAAGTTAGCCTGGTTAAAATCCCCAGCAATGATGAAAACACCCTCTTTGTGCAATCCCTCACACTAAGTGTGATTGTAGCGACATTGAAGAGGAGAAACTCCCTTTGAACAGAAAGAAACCTCAAGCAGAACCAGGCTCAGTGTGAGCGGCCATCTGCTGAAACCTGCATGGTTCCATCTTTCATTATGGGGTCCATGTCTACCATGTTGTGATTTATTGTGTGATTTAGGATATTTGTCATGAGACGTTGAGCCTATTTGAGTTTAAGAGGATTCTGCGTGTTCCAGCTTTTGCATTAGCCTAATGGCTACTGATGGATCCCTGGAAATGATGAGAAGAGGATATGTTGATTTAAAAAGTTTATTCCTTTTTATATCAAATTTTAAAGATTGAGTCTAAATGCTGTCAATGTTGCATCATCTCAGTTCTTAATACCTGCTGTTGCTACATCTCATTTTCTTTTGCTCATTTATGTTGTATTATTTGCAGAATACACAAGGCTGCATGGTGGCGCAGTGCATAGCACTGCTCTCTTGCAGCAAGAAGGTTCTGGGTTTGATTCCCGGCTCGGGGTCTGTCTGCATGGAGTTTGCATGTTATCCCTGACCTGTCCAGGGTGGACCCTGCATCTTGCCCATAGACTGCTGGAGCTAGACATTAGCACCACTCACCACCCACCGAGGACTAAACGGGAGAAGATGGTAATGCAGAAAAACTTCTTTGTGTTTTGAGCAGTGAAACATTCACAGCTCTACAGTTTCATACTAACCAAGCATCCCCACAGGCTGCTCAGATAAAACCTGCCAATTAGTTTCTCTATACTGATGTTTGGTTAGCACAGATTAATTGCCCAATTTAATAAAGCCAAATTAGTCTGATGCTGAAAGAGTCAAAGAGGCCTTGGCGACAGAAAGTGAACTCTGAAAGCAACAGAAACTCCTGTCAAGTTAAATCATCCTCATTTTTGACAAAGTATCTCCATGATTTCTAAAGAAACGTTTGTGCCAAGGGTTCATGAAGCAGGATAATTGGTTTTGATAAGGCAGCACAGGTCAAATGAGTAGCAGCTCGTCTAAAAGCTGACTTGTTGCTGCAATCATGGACGGTTTCAATGATTAAAGCAGCGCGGTCTGTAAGTCAGAACAGTTCAGACTGATTTCACTCTCAGTCACACAAACTGTTCTGGGTAAGATGGTCATCATAACCCTTCAGTGATCAGAACTATGGTTCTGATGGTCTGCTCCAGAACCAGCAATTTCAATTCAATTCAATTCAGTTTATTTCTATAGTGCCAATTCAAAGTTTTCTATCTAAGGAAAACCAGCTGATTGCATCGACTCATTGACTCTTCAGCAATCCCTCACACTAAGCATGCTTGTAGCGACAGTGGAGAGGAAAAATGTCCTTTTAACTGGAAGAAACCTCCAGCAGAACCAGGCTCAGTGTGAGCGGCCATCTGCTGAGGCCCACTGGGGTTCAAGGAGACAGAAGCAGACATAGAAAAAGAAGCATAGATACAAAAGGCAACTGTCAACCAGCTCCACAGGCGGCCCCGTCCAGGAAACACACAGCCAGGCAGACGAGCTCCGAGCCAGCTCCCATGTCAGAGGATGAAGAGAGCACATCCAGTTAGTCACAGTCAGAGAAACAGGACTACACTGGAAAACAGGCCAAGCTCCAACATCTAGAAACAAAGGTGTTGATGGCAGCAGCACAGCTGATATTTCTCTCCAGGATGGAGTCACAGCCAAACAGGAACAGACCAGATGAAGCTACTATGAGAAAAAGCAGAGAGAGCAGAACGTTAGAGATTGAACTAACAGATTCTGCAGAGTGGGAGAATAGAGATAGAATGAAGCATAATGATGAAAAAGGGGTCCCTATGTCCTCCAGCAGTCTAAGCCTATAGCAGCAGAACTATAGAGATAGCTCAGGATAACCTGAGCCACTCTAACTAGAAGCTTTATCAAAAAGGAAAGTTTTCAGCCTAGTCTTAAAAGTAGACAGGGTGTCTGCCTCACGGACTAAAACTGGTAGTTGGTTCCACAGGAGAGGAGCCTGATAACTAAAAGATCTGCCTCCCATTCTACTTTTAGAAATTCTAGGAACCACTAGTAAACCTGCAGATTGAGAGCGAAGTGCTCTGTTAGGAACATAAGGAACAATCAGATCTCTGATATAAGATGGAGCTTGGCCATTTAAGGCTTTATATGTGAGAAGGAGGATTTTAAATTCTATTCTTGATTTAACAGGAAGCCAATGAAGAGAAGCCAGGATAGGAGAGATATGATCTCTCTTTTTCATTTTCATCAGAACTCTGGCTGCAGCATTTTTGATCAGCTGAAGGCTTTTAACTACAGTTTGTGGACTTCCTGATAGTAAAGAATTACAATAGTCCAGCCTTGAAGTAACAAATGCATGGACTAGTTTCTCAGCATCACCCCTGGACAGGAGATTTCTAATTTTTGCAATATTCCTCAGATGAAAGAAGGAAATTCTAGAAAATTTTTTTTGGATATGGGATTTAAATGACAGGTCCTGATCAAAAACAACACCAAGATTTGTTACTTTATTATCTGAAATCAGTTTAATCCCATCCAAATGAAGTGACTGGCTAATCAGCTTCTTTTTCAAAGAATCTGGTAAAGTAAAGA
This sequence comes from Cyprinodon diabolis, assembly GCA_030533445.1. Lineage (NCBI taxonomy): Eukaryota > Metazoa > Chordata > Actinopteri > Cyprinodontiformes > Cyprinodontidae > Cyprinodon > Cyprinodon diabolis. Next base: position 2,856,165 of record CM060081.1, read on the forward strand.
GAATTGGTCCTAGCACCGATCCCTGTGGTACTCCACAGGTAACTCTCACTGTCTACTGTCATCATGCAGAGCAGCTCCCTGCGCTACAGCAGAGAGTAACCCTTTCCAATTCAAATCCCGATTGCAAATTAAATATTCAAAGCTGCTAATAATCCTGCCCTAGATTGCAAAATTGAATCATGAACATTTTTTTTATCTGACAGAGTTGTCTCACACAAAATAACTGCATTTTGGATCTACAGCCTCATTCTCCTCTAGTCTCCCTGTGTCTTTGACTGCTTCTGCTTTCTTCTTCTTCTTTTTTTTCTTTTGCTAGATGCAATCAGCTAATGGTGCATTTATGTCATCAGTTGCTATTGCATGTGGAACTAAATGGCTGAATTTAAAGTATTTTTGCTTTACTAATTTTTGTAAATATCCCCACGTTTCTACTTCCCAGTTATCCATCTCTGGTACGCCGAAGTATCAGGGCCAGGCTAGAGATGTTTCTTTTAAATACGAGAGCAAAGTTCTAATATTACAAGAATAAAATCGTAACATTACAATAATATATATATATATATATATATTTTTTCGAGAATAAAGTCGTAAATATATGAGTTGTGCCATGATGACTTCTCTTAATTTTATGACTTTATTCTCATATATATATATATATATATATATATATATATATATATATATATATATATATAAAAATCTGTAGCCTGGCCCTATCCCTCCGTTGTACTGTTTAGGACAGCCAATAGAGACTTTTCTTGCTGAGGAGTTGGCGACACTGCTGACAGCGGCAGGTAGGGACTTCTGGAGGTCCCTAAGCTAAGCAGGCTAAGTTTCTGCTCGATCCAAATACCTCTGATGACCAAAGCAAACCTGGCATATCTTTGTAGGTGTGAGTTCCTGCAGCGTGAAAAGCTGCTGTGAGTCATATCTGCCCACCATGCTGAAGCTTTTTAATCAGACCATTCATCTCCATTGTGAAACGTTAATTCAAAGCAAGAATACACCTTGCGAACGTTTTGTTTTCACTTGGATGGGATCGTAAAGTCAGATAATACACAGTCCCAGCTGCTCACTAATGGTGCTTGTGTAAAGCAAATGGCCCGTGACTAAGTTCAAACACAGAGACTGAATTCAAACTAGTTCCAAAGTATGTCATAAATCTCTGAGACAGTGATGGCGGCGGTCACACTCTACCCACATTTCATACCTAAAAACACAAAATACACTGTAAGCAATTGCTGTAAATTTACAGCAATTTTTCAACACTAAAATACTGTTTTCATGTTTAACAGTTCGGTACTGTAGTAAGCAATGCATTGTGGGCTTCTTAACTTGGAGCAACAGGACAGAGGCCGTAAACGGTATGCGGTTGTTTTAAATAACGGGATACTACAGTATTTTCCGGAAATTTTCCAGAAGACGACTGCAGAACACACAACGTGCTACCATCTGTCTTCATCACAACGAAAATGTAACGGTACGTAAATCAAAATCTTTTTGTCTTTGCCTCTGGGTTTGCTATTTTATTTATAGTGTCAAGAATGTTTGATGTAGGCTAATGCTATATATAAGCTATCAGTGATGCTTAGATTTGAATAGGGTAGTCAATATTCTACTATATTCTACTCTACTACTCTACTATTTTGATGTTGTTGTTGTTAAATCTTGGTTAACTATAATATACAGTAGCCGGATGACAGCTTACACACACGCATGCCCCACTTTACTCCACTCTGATCTTAGACTATTTTGATGATTTTAGGCGCTTCATTGGTATAAATCCAGAGGGAGGGACGAACGCCAAAAGGGGGAAGGTTGTCTCCAAGAAGAAAGGTGTGATTCCCAGAAGAAGTCTTCCACAGTCAACACACATGTCTCCATGCTCCTGAAGAAACTCCTTGACTTTGAAAGGGACTTCATATAGATCAGTGAGTTCTCCTTAATCCTGCAGTTTGTCCATGTGTTGTTTTGAGAATCTGGCATTGCCCCATTAAGCCACAAGAGTTAATTTGTTTTATAAGCATTAGCTTGGAGAGTATATTGTACATTCCTGATTGTATAATATTTGTTTGTGATTGTTTGACAGTGGCTCCACTAGAATAATACTGCAGAGGAACAGCGGCTAACAAACTGAACATCTCTCCTTGATCCACAAGATTTGAATCAGGGTGGTTCACACCCACCCAGATTCCCGGCACTACTACTACTACTACTCCTACTACTCCTACCTCACAGGACTACTTTAAGAAGTAAAGTACATTTTCTTCCCTACATGTTCTCTTTTATCCATATTACTGTAATGATGTATAAATCCACATGTTCTAACTGTACTGTAATAGTTTTGAAATGGCCTTGATGCATTTTTTCAAATATTCTTACGTTTGTTTTCTAAATGTTGTCAATTCTGCATACAGCATTCTGCATTTTCACAGACATCAGAAAATACATTGCAGATTACATAATATACATGTTTTAAATGGAGTTTAGAGGAAAATTTTAATCTACCTCACAGGACTATTTTAAGAGGAAAAACACATGCTGGTTTGCTGAATGTTTTGACTCATAATCAAAAAGGTCTTAATGTTCCTGCTTTGAAGAAGTCTTAATAATGTTTAAACTCTTATTTCCTCTGTATTTGTTGTTTTGGTCTTTTTCTTAGACCTATTGTGTTGTTGAACAAGTGTTCAAACTTATGTGTGTTAAAGACAATGTTAAATAATATTAACATTGGCTCAAAGTCAGCTAGTCAGCTGTCTCTGTTTGCTACTCGAAATATCTTCTCAGCATCTCCCAACACGGTTTATTTTCTGTTTTTTTTTTTCTCAATTTTTTGAAAGTAGCAATATTCAGTATTATATTGCCTTTTGAAATAAATTATTTTGATTCTTTTTGAATTTATTGCTTCTTATATTGATTGCATGTATTCAAGGTTGATATTTTAGGAAACTACTAAACTGAATTATTTTAATGTGTATCTACTGTGCCTCTCTACAGTAAACTTAAAAAGAATATTATTGTAATTTCCAAATAATAGAAATATGATGCATTTATTTTTTACTGTATTAGACAGTGAAATAATTGAACAGTGAGAAAACAGACTATTACTGTAAAGTGAATTTACAGTATGAAAACCCTAAAATTACAGTATATCGCTGGTGTCCTAGCTGCCAGCTTTTTACCATAACTTATAGAAATACAGAAATATACAATTTTTCTGGTTTACGGTCTACTACTGTAATATCAATTTACGGATGAATACTGTAAAAATAACAGTATATTGCTGGCGTCTCTGCTGCCAGCTCTTTACTGTTATTTTACAGGACAATTACTTACAGTGTAGCTTGTTAGCATTCACCGTGGTGAGCAATTAACTCGTTATTGGAGCTGTTTACAGAAGTGCTAATTTGAAGGAATTCCCCAGGAAATGGGGAGTTCTGCCTCGTCTGAAGGTCATTCAAACACCTCGTCCGCTAGAAGGAGACTTAGATGGTGACTTTCATACGTGCTTGAGGTCTTTACAGACTTGAATACATTTTATATGTGGGTTTTGCCCGCCTACAGCATCCAACAGGGAGAGCAGTAAGAAAAACACTGCAATTACAACTGTTGAAGATCACTGGCATAAAAAAAGAGGGCAGGCTGTAGACTTCACCAGCGGTGCCAGAGGTTATAGAGTTCCCAGGCTTAATTATACGAAGCACTGCTCAGCTGGAGAGGTGGAACGAGTGTTTGGTGGGAAGAGCTGGTTTTATTCCTGCACAGCTAGCATTGTTGTCCTGTTTAATTAAAAAAACATAGAAGTTCCCTCTGAGCTTTATATGTCCGTGAGTCCGTCTTCAGACGCGGTGGAAGCGCATCGTGTAAACGTTTTTCACTCTGAGGACGGAGCAAAAAGTTGCAGCAGTGCTATATTTTCCTGCTGGGTGGTCTCTCCTCCATTAGCGCCTGGGTCATTTTGCCTGCAAATGGAAACATTCTTTAGCGTCCAGAGATGTGCTTAATATAGAGCCGTAATAAAACACCTCCAGCCGCTGGCGTGTTGTCTCACTAAATAACATCTAACTGCCCATTACTCCCCATTAAGGCTAATGGTTTCACTAATTAGGATAATTCCATAAAAGGTTCTGTGTTTAGAGCGAGTTTTGTCTGGAATTAAGTCACTGACAGAAGTGCCCACTCTCACATGCACCCAGCGGGACAAACAAAACAAGGCCATTCGTTTGCAGCCTTTTGGCGATTACAGAAATGCTCTCCCACTGATCCAGCCTTCGGTTTCACTGGTTAGGAGGTCAGTTACCCTTCCTTTCTCTTCATGATGTAATGCTCAATTAAACTGGCTTTAAACAGTAATAATGTTTGTGTAAACAACAGGAAAGCTCAAATTAAAGCAGCAGTGATGGGAACTCAGGAAAGGAACTGCTGCAGTTTCTCTGAACATCAATCATTTTCATTTACAGCTCCGTTACAAAATGTACATCTTCCTTCCTTCCTTCCTTCCTTACTTACTTACTTACTAACTTAGGGCTACATCTAGTCGGCAGTGCATCGGCTGGTCCTGCTTTGATTTAGAGGATGGACTGAAGTGTCACACCAGAGTGTCAATGATATGGCGGTGCCCCGCCCCCCACCTGCAGCTCCACAGCTCCACGCTTCTGTTCTGTTTGAGTATATTTTGTTTTGCTAAATGTTTTGAACTTTCCTACCAACTGTCTCACCTTGAATAATGGGTACATCTGTCCCTTTTATGACATTTTTTATTGCAAATATTGATATTTTTTACACTGAATCACAGGATGGCCAACAGCTACTTTTTTCCCATTGTGTAAATAACAGGAAATGTTACACTTCTTCAGTTGCTTGAGAGGCTAGAAGCCATTTTACTTTACTGTTATTTGAAATCAAATATATATTAGAATGAAAGGAATAACTTTATGATGGCAGCTGTCACTACCAGGAAGGAACCTGGATCCAGAGAGATCAAATTATTTAATTCTGGTGTTGAAACAGAGACAAATACAAAGACTAAGCTGTCTTTATAGTATTGTTAAACTGTAGAGTTTATTATTAAACTGCCGTTTAATAATAAGTCAGAAAAATACAACAGAAATATACAAAGAGTGTATATAGCACCTAAAAAGCATAAAAGAAAAGAGATGTGATGTCCTGGAATATTTTTCCTTTAGATATAAGGATATCTGCCCAGTAGAGAGCTAAGGGAAGACTACACAGTAGTTGACTTGTATTATTGCACTTGTATTACAGAGATGGACTGACCCTATAAATAAATAAAAAATACACAGTTCTATTCTATTAAGTTTGAGGATTGCGTCCTCTACTCCTTAGACTTTCTGTCGACCCAAATCTCCTGCTTCAAGTAACTCTGCAGTTGTGTCAAAGGTACTCACATTTGTTACTTAAGTAGAAGTATAGATACTGCAGTTGAAGTATCAACTTGACCTCTTTACTCAAGTAAAAGAGAAAAACTATGTGCTCCAAAAACTACTTAAAGTATAAAAGTTAAAGTAACCTTTAAAAAAAACAGCCAGATGCCACTATATGAATTGAAAGCTCAATTTTTCTAAAAATTCTCTGAGATAGGGCCAAGGATGAGGGAGGTCTTGTTGGTCTCCGTCTCCCGATACGCTCTCGCCTGTGTCCGACCTTTCAGACATTTCAACATCTTTTTCTGAATCCCACATTGTAGCATGGCATAGACAATTCACGTTAGCAGTTTGAGAAAAAAAAGAGAAATCTCCTGTCCAGGGGTGATGCTGAGAAACTAGTCCATGCATTTGTTACTTCAAGGCTGGACTATTGTAATTCTTTACTATCAGGAAGTCCACAAACTGTAGTTAAAAGCCTTCAGCTGATCCAAAATGCTGCAGCCAGAGTTCTGATGAAAATGAAAAAGAGAGATCATATCTCTCCTATCCTGGCTTCTCTTCATTGGCTTCCTGTTAAATCCAGAATAGAATTTAAAATCCTCCTTCTCACATATAAAGCCTTAAATGGCCAAGCTCCATCTGATATCAGAGATCTGATTGTTCCTTATGTAAATTGTCCTCAGATGTAAATGCCCCATTAGCGCTGTGGCTGGAAAACCATTCCTCCCCTTAAGTTTCGATTTTAGCTCAAGTCTGTCTCTTTGAGAGTGTTTTATCTGAAGGCAGGGGGGGAAAAAAGATTTTTGTAATTAAATAAAACTAGGTCTACGTCATCAGTGTCACCAAGGATTTCAGCGCAGCCACCAGCGCAGCAATCAGACGATAACCGATCTGTACAACGAAAATAGCTGCATGAACTGGAACGCTGTAGAGAACGAAAGAAATAATATTTATACAATAATATCCATCTGGCCTATTTACTATGGGGCAAATATAACTCAAGCGATCTCTCCTCTCTCCTCAGCTGCAGACATGCAGACAGCATTGTGAAACTGCAGTAAAGTTGGTATTATATTCACAGATTGGGCTTTTCCAGATTAATAACTCGTCGGGGATTATTTATTCTACAAAACAGACACTTCTCCACAACCAGAGCAAGGTAGACAGTGAGCTACAACCGTAGTTTCCTCAAAATGAGCCTCTTATCACGCTGGGAGAATTACATTAGACTCTATGGGGAGCTCACTACACCTAAAATGCTCCGTCTGCAAGTTGCAAAATAATCAGAGAGAAATATTCAAAAGCGTCACCAAGGAGAGGTGGATTATTATAACATTCATTTCATGTGTATCTCATCTCATGTCTTTCATATCACATTTATTGGATTGGAAAATAATACTTTTTGAGTAATTTCCCAAAGCCTAAATGACCAATGGCAGCTCTATTTTATTATTAGAATAAGTGTAAAATGAGCAATGACTACACTATAGATCCCTGTAGTGCCTCCAAACTTGTAGGATACACAGATAACCTCATCTAGATTAGACTACAGCTCTTACTTTGGGAAAATGTGCTAAACTCTATTTTTGGGATTTTTTCATTGTTATTATAATATAAGCATATAATAGCCAACAATTACACTATAGATCATTGCAGTGCCACAAAACCTGTAGGATACATAGATAACCTCATCTAGTTCACACTACAACTCTTACTTTCGGAATGTGTGCTAAACTCTATTTTTTTCAGATTTTTTCATTGTTATTATAAGCAGGCCAGGTGTGCAATCTCTGCAACAGGAACCACAGCACTGAGCGTTGTGTTCACTGCACAAAGTATACCTGTCACAAATGCAGGAAGGACTCAGCTTGGGTTTGTTAAACTGCTAAATGGGACAATTGTAGCTTCATATGTAGTGCTTTTCCTTGGGTGAAATAAATGTTACTCTAATACTGAAATCATACTGTTTGTCATTCTCTAGGCTGAAATGTTGAATGACATGAAAGGACAAGACAAGACAAAATTCAATTATTCTCTAAGTTTCATTCACATAGTGAATGTTGGTGAATGGACAATATAAATAGGCTCTGCCTTGCCTTGTTGGAAAAGCATGGTTATGACCTGTTCTCAGCTCAGGAACTAGGACCCGTATGATATCTGGTTGTTCAATAGGTTTGCCTAAATAAAAGATTTAGATATGACTCCAGGGTGTCCCAGCAGGACAGGAACGGTCCCCTTTACCCTGTCATCCAGTTGAGAGAATTTGATCGATTATATTGAGAGAGCAGCTGACCAGATCCATTAACAGTCAGTATGGAGACTGGGGACAGTTTCTCAGAGGCTATTTGTATCTGGATGACATTAACATAGTAAACTCACATCTGTCCTCTACTGACCTATTTGGACATTATTTGGAAGCCTGATTTAAATGTCCGAATATGGGGTTTACCAGAGACTTTTAGATTTATTAACAAATATATTAACAACTAAAACTTTCTACTTCTTGGCCTCTTCAACTCTTTTACATGACTATTAGTCTTTTTGTTTAGTCTTGGCAAGCATGGGGGAAAAACAACAGAAGAGAAGATGCAGGACATTGTCTTTAAGGGATGAGTGAGCATCAGCCTAGCTAAATGCATATTGGTTAAACTGACATGTAGTAACTGTCACCACTCTATTTTTTTTTATTACCATTTCTGACTTAGCTACTTAGAGACCCAAAGAGTTGATACATTTGAGTTATTTTAAATGATTCTTCAGGCCAATATACAGCGATTGAAACCATCAACGCTACCAGCGGAGGTCCCTTCTTCCAATACTGACTATGTAAGTTGGGAGAAGACGCACCGTCATTGGCCAGGTCATGTGACCTGGAACAACGTATGGCTTTATGGCCACAGGTTCTTATATAGTCATGGCACTAAGGCTTTAGCTCTACTATTTTTCCGCCTGATCGACTACTGGTCATGGCAGAGGCAAGGAAAAAGTTTAAACCTTCTGAGGCTAAAAAGAGAAAAGGAATCGATGTCACGATGTTACAAAGTTCAGACCCAAATGCAGAAAACCGAACAGAGAGACCAGGGAAAAGGTTTAACGGGTTTTATAGAAGAAGTTAAACAGAGGGAGAAGTGTTGCTCTGAACACTGCTCAACCGGAACTGGAAAGTGAGGGGAAGACACAGCGATTAGTTCAGGCTCAGTGGGGAATTTAACTTGTGAACTTGGAGAAGAGGATTCGGTTGCCGACTCACGTTTCCAGAGAAGTTGTTGAATCTCTGACTCCTGTCTGTGTGCTGTGGTTCCAAGTTTGTCTGATTCGGTGGAGGGCGGAACAAGTTTTACCCAGAATGCGGTTGATAGTTGGTGAACGGAGAAACTGACTGCCACTCAGATTTCTTCTAAATTGCTCTGTGATACAGCAGCCTTTTGATTGGGTAATCCCTTCATTATCTAGACAGAACTTTATTTATACAGAATATTATGAGTCAAAATTGTTACTTTAATCTATTTTCACTTTTAAAATGACAAAAATATAACTCCAGACCGCTGGTTCTTATTTCCCTCCTTCCTGGTAATGTTTTATGGGGCAGTGTTTGCTCCATCAGCCTTCATGGCTGAGACAGAGGAGGCCACATCATTCAAACCGGTTTCTCTTCCACACAATAAGCTAACTCAGCTTTGTTACAGGGATGTAATTACACAACCATCAATTAATCAATCAACTGCATAAGAAGTTTTGAAGTCCGTGCACTACAATTAGTGTTTGCATTTTTTTTTCCATTAAATTTCTTAAAATAATTTAAAAATGATAAAAACGTATTTTTGGGAGTGGGTAGCACTGCTGCCTAGCAGCAAGAAGGTTTTGGGTTTGATTCGGGGGTCTTTCTGCATGGAGTTTGCATGTTCTCCCTGAGCATACGTGGGTTCTCTCCGGGTACTCCCACTGTGAGTGTGTGTGAATGGTTGCTTGTCCTGTTTGTCTCTGTGTTGTCCTGCAATGGACTGGAGACCTGTCCAGGGTGGACCCTGGCTCTCACCCACGGACAGCTGGAGATAGACACCAGCACCCCTCGTGACCCCAGCAAGGATAAGGCGTGATGGAAAATGGATGGAAAAACTTATTTTATAAATAGATTGAGTGAAAACATTCAATCCTACGTTATTAATTTTTAGAAGAAAGTATGAAATGAAATGAGATTTAACCTAAATAACGATTAATCAGTGATCAGTGCCCCTGTCATGCCGATAGTGACAAAGTGTCAGTATTTGAGGAGTTGGGAGTGAGAATGTGTCGGTCAATGTAAGTTCAGGTCAATACCTGAACTTAACGCACCAAGAAAGACAAATGAGATGCAGACATTTAGTGTCATTAGTATGAATATGAAAACGTGTTAATATAAACTTTTCAGCATCACAAGAATAGAAATAATAAATCAAACTAGCAATTTTTTATGCTCTGCAATTTAAACAAAATTAATCTATAATTGAGGCAATAAAGGATGTTAAAAATAATTTTACACTATTTTGTGCAACAGCAGGGAAAGTGGAGGGATTTCAATAATGTTAAATGATGATAATCGACCCAAAAAAAAACAGAAAAGAACTGATTATGAGAAATCGTTGATATACGTGTTTTTTTTCAGAAATCTTAGAAACTGAGATTTTTTTATGCTAAAAACGAAACATAGCATTTTAATAAAACTTTTTTTTATTAATAACCCCTGTTTTTTTTCTTTGCTGTTCAATTCACGTTGAAAAAGTTATTTTTCCAGTTTTTTTCTTCTTGTGTAGCTCTGAGGTGTCTTTAACATGCTTGTTTCATAAAGATGATTATCGAGGCTCATATTTTTAATTAAAGGTTTTCTATCTTCACAAAGTAAACAGATTTAGATCCAACAGAAGTCACTCCTCCTCGTAGAGGAGGCTGTGTCATTTTCATTGTAGAACATGAAAAAAATCCAATCTACTTAATGATAATTGAACTTTATTGATCTCACATTGGAGAAATTTACCTCTACCTTTAACCCGTCCCCTTGGGGAACAGTGGGCTGCAATTGTGCGGCGACTGGGGAGCTCAGGAACCCAGAGTGGCAGTCTGTGGGAGTGCCCTAACCACTAGACCCCTGCTGCCTCCATCTGCCTTGTTTCTGTTTAGAGTCTCAGACGGCATTGTGCTTTTGAAGGCTGTTCAAAGTGTTTGTTAGTGCTGAGGTAATGATGAACACCACGTGCCGCAGTCATCCCATATGGACTTGGTAAAAGTTTCCCCATCCCCCTGAGACGTTGCTATTTTCTCTGATTACATTTGACAGCCTCTGGCCTGCGCTGAAGACCTTCTCCTGACAACGAAGACTGACAATTATCCTCATTTGCAGCACAACTCTTTGCAGTCTTTCTAGACGCAGCCGATCAAACCAACTTCATGTAGGACAAATAAACGAGAAACATAGATTTCTGAATATTCTGGGGTTTTTATATCTGAGGTTTTGTGTAGACTGGATCTCCTTCTTTGAGTAAATTTACTTTTGTAGAAATAATAAAGCCTGAGGTGGTACACGGCTTGAAACATTTAAAATCTTGACTTTTTAAAAGCCATTCAAAACATCTTTACAATGAAAATGTCAAAAAGCCGTTTACAATTATATTAATGCTCTTTAGCTTTGTTCTAGTTGATTTTAAAGCAATCTCCTCTCTCAGAGAGAGAGCAGCAATCAGCAGAGACACAAGGATGAGGATCTGGAGCATCAGGCTGGACAATGGGGGATAATGTTATCTGTTTTGGTTGCGTAGCCATGGAAGCCTGGCAAAGATTTGCTCCAGATGTTAAAATACTTATTAGCAGGAACATCTTTAATTCTGTTATTAGAATGGCAGCATGAAAAACCTGCTAACTGACAAAACTAAAAGAAGCATTTATATTCAAAGTGTAGGCACCTCGACCTGCTGTGACCTTTGCCCTCCAACAGCAGCTGAGTTTACTGTCAGGGAAGTCCTTCAACATATGGAGAAACATGTTCCAGGAGTCGCAGCCCAGTCAAATGTGTGCGTCTCAAATGTGAAACACAATTCGAATACACATTGTAGATTAACCGATCTGTCTTCAAGCATCACATCACTGTCCCATCGTCAGAGCATTCTAGCTTCCCATCCTCAGAGCATCCTGGCGTCCCATCGTTGGAGCATCTTGGGATCCCATCCTCAGAGGATTCTGGCCTCCCCTCCTCAGAGCATCCTGGTGTCCCATCATCACAGTATTCTGGTGTCCCATTGTCGGAGCATTCTGCTTCCCATCATCGGACCATTGTGCATCCCATCCTCAGAGCATCCTGGCGTCCCATACTCAGAGGATTCTGGCCTCCTATCCTCAGAGGATTCTGGCCTCCTATCCTCAGAGGATTCTGGCCTCCTATCCTCAGAGGATTCTGGCCTCCCATCCTCAGAGGATTCTGGCCTCCTATCCTCAGAGGATTCTGGCCTCCTATCCTCAGAGGATCCTGGCCTCCCATCCTCAGAGCATCCTGGCGTCCCATCGTTGGCGCATCCTGGCGTCCCATCGTTGGCGCATCCTGGCGTCCCATCGTTGGCGCATCCTGGCGTCCCATCGTTGGCGCATCCTGGCATTGCAGTGTTGGAGCATCATAGCATCCCAATGTTTCATGATGAAATTCAGAATTCTGAACTTTTGCAGATGAGTCCAGATCAGAGGAGACCAACCAGAAACGCTGATCCAGAGGTTTTCTTGGATACAGACACTAAATGCAAGCTGTCGTCGGTACTGCAGAGCTTTCTGCATATGAAAAATAAATAGATATAGAGGAGTTGAAGTTCACAAAGACCAAGCTCTGATAATTATTAATGAGTCGTGGGAAATCATTTTAGAAATGCTTACAAGAGCTAAAAATGTTTAAACCTACCAGTAAAAAATATTCTATTGTATATTCCGGTACTTACACTTTTGCCGTAAACATTAAAAACTCTCTCATTCACTGCTATTCACTTTCTATTCACTACGAACGGTTAAAATCCCCCACAGGCTAGCCGCAGCAGAGAGCTTTCAGCGGGGATTCCCAGTGCTGCCTGTTGGCGGTATGCTGGAGGTCTGGAGCTCCCAACAAGAACTGCATATTTTAGTTGGACTATAATCCTGATGAACTGATAAATAGCGGATGTTCGGAGTTGGACTTTCTCATAATAATAACTGGTAATAATATTATTTAAACTTTATTGATCTCACATTGGAGAAATGGACACATTGGAGAAGTGGGTTTCAACCTCACAACCTCTGGATTGCAAGCTCTATGCCCTAACCACTAGGCCTCCACTACCTGTCTCGTCTGAAAACCTGTTAAAACTATTTTTCCAACTCATAACGTAAATAAAACCAAGCTGCTCTCTAGCTGGAAGCTACAGAACAGAGCAGATAAACATCAGAGCGCCGAGCAGCTGGACCACAGTTCTACCCAGCGCACAGATTTCTGTGTTTCAGCTTCTTTGATACCAGCATGCCTTCGGTGTGAACACAGCATTAGATTTTGTTGTCTAACCATCAGAGTGGATCTCTGCCATGATTGGTTCCTGTACATGTCAATCAGCCCTCTGCTCCTCCCAGCAGCTATTCTGTTCCACTCCTCATCCAGGAGTCTCAGAATGTCTTTCCTGTTTCAGCTCCTTCCAGAGATGCTCATTAGGATGGAGGTTAGGGCCCCTAGGGGCCCCTTCAGTCCGATGTTTCCCTCTCAGCCGTTCTCGGCTGTTTCTGTGTTTTGGTTCCTGATTGCAGATTTCATTGGAGCCTGCAGAGATTCAGATGAAGCAAAGCAGCCCACAGCATAACACCGCCTCCTCCATGTTTCTTTTATTTCTTGGTCTGTGAACATAGAGCTGACGTTTCTTAGCATAAAGCTCCATGTTTGTCTCCTCTGTCCATAGCACGTTCTCCCAGAAGCGTTGTTTCTTGTCAGCATGTAGTTTGGTGAATAGAAGCAGTCTGTTTTTTGTGATCTGTTTCCATCAATGGTTCTTGGTCGTCTACCATTTAGTCCACTTTGGCTCAAACAGCAATGGGTGCTGCTGTCTGACTCTGATGCTCTTTCAGCTTGGAGCTCACATTTAATCTCTCTAGAGGTTTTTCTGGGATCATTTTTTTCATTCCTATTATCCGTCTCTTTGATTTGTCATCAGTTTCCTTCCTGCAGCCGCATCATGAGTATTTCTCATGTTAGAGTGGCTCAGGTTCAGAGGTGTCAAGTAACGTAGTACAAATACTTTGTTACTGTACCTAAGTACACTTTTTAGGACTCTATACTTTACTCCATTACTTATTTTTCTTCCTGCTTCTGACTTTTACACATTACATTTTTTCCCACAAGTATCTGTACTTTCTGTTCCTTTCATTTTTAAAACAAACGTTACTCTTGGCTTCGGTTTAATGTTTATAAATCTTTAATTCCGTCATGTGCTCCATCCGATGCAGATCATTGGCTCCACCCACATCTAGTGAAAACTAGTGTGATTGGATGAGTCATATAACGCAAACACTCATTGGTTAGCTAAAGGAAATCATCAGAAGCAAGCAGGTGTTCTTCAAACTGCTAACGTGAATTGTCTATGCCATGCTACGATGTGGGATTCAGGAAAAGATGTTGAAATGTCTGAAAGGTCGGACACAGGCGAGAGCGTATCGGGAGACAGAGACCAACAAGACCTCCCTCATCCTCGGCCATCTCATCCTCAAAGAAATTTTTGGAAATAGTCGAAAAATTGAGCTTTCAATTCATATAGTGGCATTTTTTTTTATGGTTACTTTATACTTTTATACTTTAAGTAGTTTTTGGAACACATACTTTTTCACTTTTACTTGAATAAAAAGGTCAAGTTGATACTTCAACCTTTACCAGAGTGTTTTTAAACTGCAGTATCTATACTTCTACTTAGGTAACAAATGTGTGAACTAACCTAACCACTGCTCAGGTTATCCTGAGCTATCTCTATAGTTCTGCTGCTATAGGCTTAGACTGCTGGAGGACATAGGGACCCCTTTTTCATCATTCTGCTTCATTCTATCTCTATTCTCCCACTCTGCAGAATCTGTTAGTTCAATCTCTAACGTTCTGCTCTCTCTGCTTTTTCTCATAGTAGCTTCATCTGGTCTGTTCCTGTTTGGCTGTGTAGCTTCTTTAAATAAACGAGGTGTATCAACAATGTTGTCCTCATGGTATTTAGCTGATTAGAAGAACTGCAATGGTTAGCATGGGTGTAAAAACTGTCTGTCCTGTTACACTTTAGGAAGGATCTGCAGAGGTGCTCTTTAAGACACCTTGAGTGAAACAGTCTGTCACTAAATGAGTTGTCTAGCTCTGCAACCTTTTCATTCATGTAGTGGGGGACCATGGTGTTATCTTTCTGCCCTTGTCTCCCAGAGCATCCAGAGCTGTTCTTCCTCATGACTTCATCCCTCTGTTTATTCTCAGCTGCAGATAAGCTGCTGTTCCAAACCATCAGTAGAAGATGGCTGATGCCAACATCATGGACAACACCTTCCACCAGCAGCTCCTTTAGTTTAAGACTTTTATGCCCTGTTTTTATAAAAAGGTACGCTACCGTTGGTCATTCATCCCTGCTGCAACCAGACTCTACAATGCCACATTACAACCACAATAACTGCTGCAACGTAGAATGTGCAAATATTATTTAAATATAAACTGAAGAAGGTAATGCAACTTTTTTGCCATTTACTTAATCATATTTAGTTACTTTAACACAATTGTTTCACGTTAACAGGGTAGGACATAAAACGCTTGTGTTAAAGTAACTAAATATGATTAAGTAAATGCCAAAAGTGGTTGCATTATTTCTATATCTGACACCCAGTGCAATAACTATATTTATATATAAATATCCATCTATATAAATACCCATGTAAACACCCTGTGCAATAACCCTGTATAATAATCCTACTATTAAAAAGGATATACAGCTTTTCACAATGGGCGAGTCTGCGCTCTCGAGTCACATGAAGGGTAAGTCATAGTGACTGAGAGTACGGTGTGATAATGTAATGTTAGTATTGCAGTGATTCCCGCAGCACTATCTTGGCGAGGCAGCCGCCTCACCATCGTTCCACAAAAAAACCCTGAAGTTAATTCATTGCCAGGCCCAGACCTTAAAACTACGCAGCCCCCTTGGGGACATGGGGCATTTTTTTTTTCTTTTGCGTTACCTCGCAAAACCTTTTGCGTGAGAACCAGAGATGGCAAAAGTACTCACTTTCCGTACTTGAGTAAAAGTACAGATACTTGTGTTAAAAAATACTCTGGTAAAAGTGGAAGTACTGATTAAACTTCTTTACTCAAGTAAAAGTAACAAAGTACAGGCTTGTAAATTGACTTAAAGTATAAAAGTAAAAGTAGAAACCACTTTTTTCATGCCGTTGCCTACATTTTAAATGGATGTCTGCCAATAGGACTAGATCTCCGTTGTGTTCATTTTCAATCATCTCGTCGTCCATGCTACTATGCTAACGCCACCGCCACCAAGCTGCAAGGATTTGCCGCCAATGAATCCCGCCGAATCTGTCGATTCATCTTGTAGTGGTGCGTCAAATGCAACGTAGATTCCCATCCAATTAGACTGAATTTGGTATTGATGACGTGAAAAATAATAACGGTAACTCCATTGAAATGATTCAAAACTAAAGTAACGAGACAATTATTTTAAATGTAAGGAGTAGAAAGTACAGTTATTTGTGTAAAAATGTAAGGAGTAGAAGTAAAAAGTCGCCATAAAAATAAGTAGTAAAGTAAAGTAAAAATATCAGAAAAATCTACTTGAGTACAGTAACGAAGTATTTGTACTTCGTTACTTCCCATCTCTGGTGAGAACGCAAAACCTTACTTTGATAAAGTTAGAAAGATATTCACAGATTCGGACTTCCGGGATCAACAACTCGTTTTGTTATTATTAACCATTAATATCATCCCATTTTAATCAATATCTCTGTGATTATACGGTGCAGACACTCAAAAATCATCAAACAGACCGCGAGACTCCTGATGATCAAATAAATATCTGCCTCGTTTTTAGTTTTATGTATTCATTTCGACCTTTACCCCCCCCGACCCCCCCCCTGCCGTCATCCGCACAAAACTGGTTCCGTAAGGGGCTGGAAAAAGTTTTAAAATTGATCTTGAAAGTGCTTGAAAAGTGCTTGATTTTGACTTTGGAAAAGGTGTACGAACCCTGAATCAATCAATCAATAAATCAATCAATCAATCAACACTCAATAAAGGAAGTCCTCAGTAGCGCCCCCCGCAGTCCAAATGACCTCAGTCTGTTCAGCACATAGACCCTACGCCACCGTTCCTGTCTATTGTTGCTATAATCCTGATTACATTTTTTTTTTAGAAATTTTACTTTTGCATCCAATTAAGAAATGTAGACATAAAGAATCAAACAATTACTCAACAAATTCTCCGTCCTTTCAGCTTTTAAGCATTTCCCTATAAAGGCATTTTCTATTTCTAAATTCTATTCTGTTGTATATTTTGGAGTTACTGACGTATAATCCTATCAGCTTTCTCACATCTTACAACCTGTTATCAGTTCTGATCATAAAGCCTCCTCTTTCTGACTGCTGTTTTTATGTTACACTGCCTCATTTTGAGGTTTGAAATGTTTCTGATCAATCCCATGGAAAGGCGGGGCAGACGGGGTATAAGGCGAAGGATGCGAGTATCTCCTTAGCAGGAACAGCCTCATGGATTTTGGCCTGTTAAATGTCAACATAACTAAGTCATGTATTGTTTTCATGATTTCTGCACAATTAAATCATCAAGTGTCATTAAGGGACTTGTGTAATAGTCCCTGTGGTGCAGCGGAGGGCTGCAGAGAAATCCAGCATGGATATCTGCTCCAGGCGCGCTGCCTTCTTCAATACCTCAGCAGACTTTAATCTGGAGGTCATTACAGCAGAACATCTCTTTATGGAGCCACATTTAAGCGGCACACTTATTTCCAGAGCTGTTTTTGAGAGAAGGTCTGACCTCGCTGCCACATCTGGGGAAGTATGAAGTTTGACTTTAACTCTAGCGGGGGCAGGGGGGTGGGGTAGAAGGAAATAGGAGGTTTAATGTTCTGCATCCACTTTGGCAAAAGACGCGTCTACTGCCGAGCCAGCTCAATGTTCTGGAAAATGAATGAGCCATTATGAGTGGAAACACTTGTATTTAGATCATTACCTCATCAGGTAATTATTAAATACAGAGTTTAATGAGTCATTGCATTATTTTATTCATCTCTAGGAAGGAGAGAAGCTGGAGGACATGGTGCATGACCATAAACATCCACCAGCTTCAGATCTTCCGATAAGTTTCCGTCGTGTTGTTCTCTGCAGATAAAACAGTTTAGAGCCGCTCTGGAGAACACCCTGCAGTTGAAACATGTCCCGCCTCAGTTTGATGCTAACAGCTCCAAACTGGAACCGCTAGATCCATAACCCTAACCACCAGAGGGTTATGCCTTTTGCTTTTCTAATGAATAGATGCATAATCACTTTGGCAGTTTTCATTTCCATCTAATTGGATACAAATGGCTTTATTCCTTAAAATACCAGCGCAGCGTATCCATGCAAACACTTTGTGTACAGGCTGCAGTGTAACAAATTGCCATATCATGTTTTACAATTACCTCCTTGCTTTGTCCAGCCAATACATCTTCCCCGTGAAAGAGGTTGAAAGCTATGAATTATGGCCATATTTCAGTCTAAAAGAAACAAACCACTAATTGCGATGTGGCCTCTCGGTAATTTCAACAGAGAGCCCAGAAAGGCACATTGGGAAAATCAGGGTTTCAAATAACAGACACTACTAATTTGGTGTGGGCCTGACCCCCTGCCATCCCCCACCCCCTCGTGCTCCGTAGGGAAAAGTCCAATCAGCCTCCATCTCCTTGGACTTTTTTCCCCTCCTCTCTCCGTTTTCTCCTGCGAGGCCGACATGCTGCCAGCGAACAGAGGGCTGCCTTTACTGAACAGTTTCTGCTAATTCCCATTTCCTTTCTAATCACAAACTTTTCAAGTGAGTGGCCGGCTGGGGAGGGGGTGGTAATTACTCTGGGGTCTGGAGCATTAACCCGGCCAGGTGTCACTGGATGGCCTGTTTACCTCGGTGATTAATGAATGGAGCGCTGCTCTGTGTTGCCCCCCACCCACAGCTCCTTTTATTCATGCCGCTGAATCCATTTGCAGCGCAGTGACAGGTCTGAGCCGCATCAGGCTCTGCGGTCCTCCTGGACCCTCTCAGCCAACCAGCTCATCCGTTGGCTGTGTTGGCTCTACGAATGACGGCTCTGCAGACGGTGCCCTGACATAACATTTGTTCACAGGCACTACTTTGAACCATGATGAATATCCATTCATTCATTGTTGGGATAAATGAACTCCAGTGTTTTCTTGCTTACAGAGCCAACGGCCAATGACAGACAAGCTTAGTGTTTACGCTCTATAAAAATAAAACGATTCTAATCCTTTCTTTTACCGACAGAGTTAAACCGGTAATAAGTGTCAGCCCAACATGCATTAACAGATTAACTTTTCATCGTTTCATTTTTCCTCCTGATTGGACAATAGATCATGTCAGACTTCACCTGGTGGTTCTGTTCCAACAGCAAATATGTTTTACGCTCACAGGCTGCAGCAAAGCTGTTAACCGCACTGTGATGAAAAGGGGTGTGAAAGCAGAACCATGTCTTCCCCTCATGTCTGTCAGAGAGGATGTGGAGGTAGAGGAGCGCTCAGGCTTTGTGTACACAGGTGATTACCCAATCAGCATGTCCTCTCTAAGAGAGGCCAGCAAGGGTTCATGTCACTCAACTGTCACAAGTGAACCACCTGAAGCTAAATAATACCACTTCATTCAGACAGTCCTGAAAACATGACCCAGGTGGAGGAGGGAGGAACCAAGGACTTCCCCAGTTAAGGTGGATTTACCAATTCAGCCGTGTTCACCTTCAGCCCATAACTTCTAGAACAACAGATAAATACAGGATTTTCTGGAACAGTTTCAAATTGTTTTAAGGGAACATTCCAAGCCCAAGCAGGGAAAAGACCAGGGTGGTCTCTACTTAAGTTTCTGGAAAAGATAAGGACTCTAGTCAGACTCTACTCCTAAATGCTCCTTATCTTTCTTTCATGCAATGAAGTTGGTATCATGGCTGGTAACATTCATGTTCTGCTGTAAGAAGGTCAAAGGTTTAAACCCCATTCTGGGTGGTTCTCTCAGGGTACTCCGGCTTTCTTCTACAGTCCTGTAACCTGACGGTTCTTTGGTCTCTCTAAAAAGCCCTTAATTATGAATGACTGTATCCATTGGCTTTTAAGAAAAGCCAAGAATAAAAGACTTTTTACACTTTAATAGAATTCTGTTTTTTTCAGTTCATTTATATAGTGCCAATTCAAAGCACATATACTGCAGAAACACAAATACTGCAGAATGGGAGAATAGAGAAAGGATGAAGAAAAGGATTCCCTATGTCCTCCAGCAGTCCAAGCCTATAGCAGCACAAATTCAGAAAATAGTTCCGGATAACCTAAGAATTTTGGACGAGGTATAAGAGGTAGATTAGTAAAAAGTTTCTGTCTAAGGAAACCCAGCTGATTCCATCCAGTCATTGACACTGCAGCAATCGCTCCTACGGAGCGTGCATGTAGCGACAAAAAGAAAAATAACAGGTCACCACGTTCAAGGTGAGGTCATGTCAATCATTAAGAGGTCAAGGGTCAAAGACACACACACAGAGAGAGAGAGAGGGAGAGAAAGAGAGAGAGAGAGAGATGAGGAGTGGGTAAAGGGGACAGAGCCACAACAAATGGGTGGAGAAAAAGATACCGTCATGTTATCTCCCCGAACAAGTGTGACATGGGACCCCATCAGCAGGGATTCACAAAGAATACATATGTGACTGAAAGTAGCAAATCCTGCAGCGTCAGAGGGGATGAAGGCTAGCAGTATTACAAAATAATTCCCTATTCACACAGTGGGCTGCTCAGGGATGTGCTGGAGTGCATTCAATGAACGCCGTTTACTTAACACATTCCTATTTTTAGTGAACTCTGAACTGAACGGATCAGTTTTGAAGTAATGAAAGTGAACAAGACCAACGTTCCCTCTGAAGAACAAAGTGAGCAACACACACAGCTCACGTTGGCGTTCAATTGATAACGACACTTTTCATTGGATAACGTCAGGTTTTATGGCACTTATTACCAGTAGCACCTGGAGCCAAACGGTGTGGCAAGCAGGTGTTCTTCATAAGCCGGTTCCCAACTGGGATAAGGCTTATACCAGTTGGGAACTGGCTTATGCCACCTGGAAACTGGTCTATGCCAGCTGAAAGACAGCATATACCAGTTTCGCCAAAGGATATCCTAATTTGGTTTTATTGACAATATATTTTTGCAGTCATAAAAAAGTAATAGCTATTTATTTAGTTATAAATGTGTCTGCATGTTGAAAACAACAGTAAACAGTCATACAACCAAATCTTGGCATTGTCCTGCTAAGGACAATGATGGTGCACATCTACTCCTCCATCACTGAGTCCATCTTCACCCCCTCCATCTCCATCTGGTAGGCTGGTGTCAGCGCCAAGGACAAGGGCAGACTGCAGCATTTCATCCGGTCTGCAGAGAAGCTGATTATGTGGTGTCTGAGCCTGTTTGGGTGCAGTTTAGGTTGGCTTGGGAGGATCTGGCTGCACACACCTGAGACTGATCTTCATCTGGAGCAGTATTTACAGCCTGACTTCCTGTGTGCTCACTGCCTGATGGTCACCGTTAGTTGATAGATGTACCAACTTCTTTCCGTTGTGGAAGTAATCACTTCAGCTTTTGAAATTGTTAATATTAATCTTACGTGTGCTTTGTCTACCCAGGATCCAGCTCCAAATCAGTCTCCAGCTACCAAGCCACACCACCCACCTCCCTCATCTCCAGCTGATGCAAAGAGCTTGCGTTCCACTTCAAACTGCCCCTGCTTCCAGAGACGCCTTCCTTCCCTGTCTGCCTGTAAACCAACATAAACTATCTTTGCTCCTATCTCCTAGCCTGGCTGTGAGTGTTTTGGGTCCAGCACCTAGCTCTTCACAGATTGGCTGCAATCTTCCATCTCTCCAGGATCTGTACGCCTCCAGGACTCTGAGGCGTGCAGGGAAGTTTGTGGCTGATCCCTCGCACCCCAGCCACAAACTATTTCAGTTACTTCCTTCTGGCAGGAGGGAAGTAACGTTCAGGACCCTACATTCTACATTCAAAGTTAGGTGGATTCTAAGATATTTGAAAACTTGCGTTGGATTCCTACACAAGTCTTTGAATCCTTGGGTGGCCTGGACTTTTTATTAGGATATAATTACAAAATAGAAAAGCTCCCTGTTAAATTATCCAGCTTCCATAAACAACCACTTTTATCCTGGACATTAGTTTATAAACATAACTTTTACCCTCATTGTATTTGGAATAACCAAAATATATGTTTCAAGCATAAATCCATGTTTCTTAAGAACTGGGTGGAAAATGATGTTATATTTGTAAAACACTTGTTTAATGAGAATAGTCAACTGTTTAATTTCTCATATCAGTCCAATGGAAGCGGCCATGTCCAATATCCACCATTTCCAGAGTTGTTTATTGGTAGTTCAGATCCGTTCCGTAACATTAAAACTGGAAATAAACAAATTAGAGAAATCATCCAGAGCAAACGTGCAGCAATCTTCTTGTGGAATAATCTTTATTCAGATATTGATTAGGAACATACACGGTTGCCAAGAAAATTCTTTCTCTCAAATGAAGTACAGAAGGTGTCCTTTAAAATTCTACACAGATGTTACCCTGTTAATTTAAAAATGAATAATTATTTTTCAAACATTGATCCTCGCTGTTCCTTTTGTCACGTCGAACAAGAAACATGAACCCGCCTATTTTGGGATTGCTCGTTCAGTACAGTGTTTTGATGTGACTTCAACATTTTCTTTAGTCAGGAATTAAATATACTTATTCCTTTAAATGTCAAACATGTTTTCTTTGGTATTTCCAATAACAATATGTCCGGGAAAGAATATTAATGCCTGCAAATTTGCTAAAAATAAACTGAACCTCACTGTTTTTAGAGCTTATGTAAGATGTTTTTTGGACTCCTTTAAATGTGCACCAACTCTAAAGCTGTGAAACTCTAATTTGTTATCCTGCACCTTGAGCATACTACTGTTTGCCATTGTATATTCTATATCTGTAAATAAAGTTTATAAAAAAAAATAAAAAGACCTGGTCCCAATGGAATTTCCCATTGGGAACCTACTAGCACTAAGTTGCTAACTGGTTAGCAAGATGCTTCAGAGAAACCAGCCACAACCGAAAGCTTGCAAACCTTCCACCACAACAATCCCGCCCCCTTCATAATCGACCAATCACATTCACTTTATTCACTCGCGTAAAGTTGGACACCAATCGGGAGAATTCAGAACTGCAACCATTGGAACAGCTGATTTCCTTCTTTACTTCAAATAAAGTTAATGAAGTTGTAAGGATAAAGTCAAAGCCAGTTATTGGTTAAGCAATAATTCAGTTGGCAGAGAAAAAGCTGTCAGAGTTCACTTAGTATGTGTGAGATTTATGCATTTAATCAGTGCAGGCCCAGACTAGTTCCTGGGCTTAAGCTGGTGGGCCGAGTGAGATAGTGGAGCGGCTGTGGAGGAAAAGGAAACAGGAGCGAGGGAGTTGAACCATCGGTTCCAGGGAAGCCAAACCTCATCAGGCCTGAACACAGAAGCTGCTGTTTTAACAATGAACAGAGCAAAAAGAAGCAAACTGATCTCCCAAAAAACCTCCAGATGCTATTTAAATGCAACAGCCAGAATTCACCCTAAGAAGGCAGCACAAGATGGTTTTAGTGCAAATATTGCATAAAAAAACCAGTGCACTGAAAATACAAAGAATTACAAATAAACTTTGGATGACTTTCTAAATTTCATCTGAGATAAGAAGTAGATTTTTTCACACTTTAAGCTCACCTTCTGGATTATTCCTTCTGATAAAATAATCTGCTTGGTTGGTTCTTTGGCAGATCTGCAAATTACGGTGCGTTAATCCCAATCGTCTGCTGGGAATTCATTCCTCAGGGAAAAACCTCTGGGAAAAGTGCAGAATATAAACATTTAAGAAACATTTAAAGTCCGAGTCTGGAAATACAGTAAACAAACTTTTTCAAAAAATGCTGAGATGAAGTCATGATGAAGCAAACATGGAAAATATATATAGCAAAAGAAAAATATTTCAATAAGAAGTTATGCAAATATAAAAACTAATACTTATATGATATTCATATTTTGTTATATTATCTACTAAATAATGTAATTTTAAAAAAATCATTTGTTCAATAAGCATTATGGGTTAGGAAGATTTGCCCTTCCCAATAGAAAGAAGTGATTTCCCTTTGAAAAGAACAAGTTTATTTGACTTGATTTTTTGCTGTTAATTTACACCATAGACACACCAGTTATCAGCAATTCTGCTTTTAAACTATTTGATTCAACTCATAGCTTTTCTGCATAATGTTAGCATTAGCATTACATATTCTGCACAGCTTCAAAATGAGTCAGTCCTCACAAACACGGTATGCTCATTTTTTCCCATTTTACTCATTGTGCTTTAGTATCTTAGTTGCTAAAATATTTACCAGTCATAACTCCAACTCGCTAAATTCTGCACGAATGTGTAGAGTTTGAATGCATGTCAGTAAAATGTAAAAACTCTGCGTCAATCAGGGTGACAGGGAGCTGGGGCCGATCGCTCCAGCAGACTAAGGGCAAAGGCAGGAGCTACCTTGGACAGGTCGCACAGTTTAGAGACACCTACCAGCTTAACCTTCATGTTTTTGGACTGGAAGATGGAACAGCCGGTGTGGCGTTTACATCTTCAAGTAACGCTCGCGATGACAATATATTTCTAATGAAATATTTATTTAACATAGACACGACAGACCGACATGACTTGCACAGACTGCTACAGACTACTAGACTGCCAAGCATATCTCGTGCTGCATGCATAGAACTAAGGGCTGCATCACACATGGGCAGTGTGGAAAATTATGCACTAAAACATTTACTCTACATGACAGCTGGCAGGAACCCAGGCTGGGAATTGAACCAAGGGCCTTATTGCTGCAAGGGGGCAGTGCAACAACATGGCCCTGCAGCTCAATGACCAATAAGATTCATTGTGTTGAGCCACTCTGCTCTTTGATTGGATGTGTCGGCTTTGTATCAATTTTTCACTAAAAAGGTTTTTCAAATCTTCGAAATGCTCTGAGTTCAGCTCTGCAGCTGGTTTAGAGCCGTAGGGATTCTTTGCTTGAGCTGCTTTTTAACACAGTTAATCCAGGAATGTTTGTTAACTAAATACTGAGACTTTTCAACTCAGTCAAATGGTTAAAGTTGACTTAGACACGTTTTTAAAATAACAACAAAAGGGATTCTGCAACTCTAAAGTTTACAGCACCTAGAATTATATTTACATTTTATTTGGAAAACAAAGTCTTTTCTTTATTCAGCTTATTGAACTGTTGTCAGAGCTTTGAGGCAAATCAAGAGCAAGATACAGAGACACAATAATTAACTAATAAACAAGAAATGAGTAGTTTTTCACAGTTTCTAATTAATTCCTTTAGAAGATCTCCTTTGTTGTTCCTTGTTTCTCTTTTCTTTTTTCAGTTATCTGCCACAGTCTCTTCGTTTAGACGGTAGATCAGCGGTTAGCTCTTGGTGACTCCCCTGCGCCGCCTCCTGAGCACATATCCAATATTTCCGATGAGCTGAGAAGTATAATCAGGGGCCGTAATTGGAGAAAAAGGAAGAGACAGTCTATCATCTTAGGATATCTGAGATCGGTTCTAATGAAGGGGATGAATTGGTGATCTTTGGCTTATCCTCCGTTCCCACTAGCCTATAAACCAGTTTAAACCCAGAACAATGGTCTTTCAGTGGCAGTGGGAAAAGCTCACTGACGCGTGTCAAATGACTAGGCAAGCAACCCGCGTTAAAATCACCTCGGCTCTGATCGCCATGCTGTGGAAAGACCAAAGCCGGGTTGACCCAGTAAATTATGTGACACCATTGAATGCACTGTATGGACGTCAACACAGCTGCGACATTGTGAAATCATGAACTGCTCACGCGCTCTCAGTGCACAATAAAATCTATTCAGCGCTTAAAATTAGACCAATACATTTTCTATGTATCATTTGGAATCCATTGTTTTAGAACCTGAAACCAACGATGAAGATACGATAAACAACGGTTGTCTCCACCAAATATTCTTACATAATATGGAGAAACAGAGCGCAGTTTTTGCCATGCCACATTAAATATAGTAATAATAATAAAAATGGAAATGGAATAGATTCATCATTATTTTATTCAGTTTGGGTGCTTAAAGCATCTCATCCTGCTGGATGCTGGATATTCCAGCTGGTTTTATTGATTAAACAGAATTGAACGGCTTTGGCCTTTAATCTAGATACTTTTGAATGCCAGTTTTATCAAATCAATTTTACCATAAATATTATTACATTTAAGAGTTGATTTGAATCAATATGTTTAATAGATCATCAGTGTCCTTTGTTAAAAGTTCATCAATGATCTTATTTAGCCCATCAAAGAGCTCCAGGTGGATAAATCAATAATCCCACAGGAAGGAGACTGTGTGGCCCAGATTATTTAGCAGTCTAGATTTTCAGAACAATGAAGCTCACAGATTTCTAACAGCCCTGCTGTCCAACAAGCACCTTTAGACACACCTGCTCACTGCGCCATCCTCCATGGGACTTTCCTTAGCTACATTCAATTAAACCAAGAAGCCAAAACATCATCAGGAGCCATTCAGCACATTCTGGAGGCTGCAGCTCTTAGATGTGATAATCTGAAGCAGTTTGGAGATATTTGTGCTTCTGAACATTTAAAGCATCCAATGCTTATTGAGAAAGAAGATTTAATTTACTGAAACAAAACAAAACAGCATCCAGAAATCAATCAATACTATTATAGTATAATCATTAAATGATACAGCTCTCACTGGAGCGGTTCGCAGCCGTGTGTGAAGCGGAAAAGGGTAGAGTGCCTTCTCCAGGCTGGGGAGGATCTACAGCCCCTAGTGGAGGAGTTGAAGTATCTAAGGGTCTTGTTCACGAATGAGGGGAAGATGGACCAGGAGATCGGCAGGCGGATTGGTGCGGCGTCTGCTGTGAGGCGTGCGCTGTACCGGTCTGTTGTGGTGAAGAGAGAGCTGAGCCAAAAAGGAAAGCTCTTGATTTACCGGTCAATCTAGGTTCCTACCCTCATCTATGGTCATGAGTTTTGGGTCATGACCAAAAGAATGAGATCCCGGATACAAGCGGCTGAAATGAGTTTTCTCCTTAGTGCATCTGGGCTCTCCCTTAGGGATAGGGTGAGGAGCTCAACCATCCGGAGAGAAGCCAGTTAAAGTGGCTTGGGCATCTGGTTAGGATGCCTCCTGGACGTCTCCCTGGTGAGGTGTTCCAGGCACAGGACACGCTGGAGGGACTATGTTTCTGGGCTGGCCTGGGAGGGCCTTGGGATGCCCCCAGACGAGCTGGATCAAACGGCTGGAGAGAGGGACGTCTGGGCCTCCCTACTGAAGCTGTTACCCCCGTGACCCGACCCCAGGTAAGCGGCAGAAGGTGGATGGATGGATGGATGTAAGTAGAAACAGAACTTGCCAACAAAGTAGGCAAAATCACTTAAATTAAAAGTTAAATAATGGCCATTGCTGCTGTAATTTCTTAATAAGCAACGTAAATTGCTATGATGGCAGCAGCAAAGCTGATATTTCTCTCCAGGATGGAGTCACAGCCAAACAGGAACAGACCAGATGAAGCTACTATGAGTAAAAGCAGAGAGAGCCGAACGTTAGAGATTGAACTAACAGATTCTGCAGAGTGGGAGAGTAGAGATAGAATGAAGCAGAATGATGAAAAAGGGGTCCCTATGTCCTCCAGCAGTCTAAGCCTATAGCAGCAGAACTATAGAGATAGCTCAGGATAACCTGAGCCACTCTAACTAGAAGCTTTATCAAAAAGGAAAGTTTTAAACCTCCACCCAATGACCCTGATGAAGACATTCCTTTTTTTCCATAATTTAATATGTTTAGTATGTGTATGTTGAGATACAGGAAACATTAGAGGGACCATTGGTGAGCAGACATTTAAATTCATTGATTGTTGCGGCAGAAAAGTACAATAACAACGTTATCAGAATATGCCTCAAAGGGCGTAACCCCTCAAGTTAAATTTGCCTGGGGTCCCTAAATTCCTTGACGCGGCCGTGGCTCATTGAATGGGGCAGCATAGCAGTGTCATAAAGCCTTTAAAACTCTCTAATCCAACTCCAAGTGAGTCACTGAGCAGTGATAATAAAATGATGATTGCCATAATGGCTGCATGTCACGACAGAACACATTCCGACGTTAGCATTCAGGCTCAGATGGCGTGCCATGACATCAGCTAACGGTAAACTTTAGGACGGGCCATTAACAGGACCGATGAGTAACGAACCGCTGCTGCTATCATCTCCAAGCTCTTAATGGATTGCACTTTGATTGTGTCAGCTAACACTTGAGTGAGCTTTTTACACCAGGCTTTGCCATCCACTTCCAACAGCTGCTTTTTCTACCCTGCCTGTCAAAACAACACGGTTTAGTCGGGCGGAGGTGGGTGTTAGGAGAGGTAAACTGTTGTGACTAGCACAGGTGGGGACATGGGGAAGGAGATGTATGGCAAGTCGAGCTGTCACTGAGGAATGCTGCTGTATTAAGAGCCGTTCTATATTCACTGCGCAGGTGCACCGGCTGCACAGGAGCATTAATACGCCTCTAAAGAAACAATAAAACGGCAGAATGATGTGCTGCTCATTGGAATGTTTTAACACCTGTTTTTTTTCCTCTGCTGTTTGCACGTCTGCTGCATTTTAAATTGTGAGAGGCAACTAGGGGAATTAGGCTATCACAACATCACAGTCAAATAATTCCCAACTGTTCCTGGTGACTGGAAATCACAGGATTACTGTTCCAGCAGGATTACAGCAATGAAAAAAAAACAAATGAATGGAGGCAGCGGGTATGCATCATGACTGTGTTGCTCTTTAAATCCTGCATAAGACTTTACTTTGAAGGAGAAAATACTGCATTTACGACAGTTTTCTTTTTCCATCATAAAGTATTTGAGTCATGTTTGGTGTCACTTTATTCCAGATGATCCAGAATATTCTGCAATTGAACAAAGCAAAGGCTAGAAATACATCCATTAGTTACTTCACCCTGGATGACTTGGAAACCAGCTGAGACACAGAGGGATCCAACAGGAAGGAGGTTGGGGACCCAATTCCAGAGCACATGATTCAGTTTCTATTGAGTTTATTTCTATACCTCCAATTCACATCATTTCATTTCAGGTCACTTTATAGAGACGATTCAACCAGATCATCCAGTTAGATTGATTCAAATTTATCTAAGGAAAACCAGCTGATTGCATCGACTCATTGACTCTTCAGCAATCCCTCACACTAAGCATGCTTGTGGCGACAGTGGAGAGGAAAAACTCCCTTTTAACAGGAAGAAACCTCCAGCAGAACCAGGCTCAGTGTGAGCGGCCATCTGCTGAGGCCCACTGGGGTTCAAGGAGACAGAAGCAGACATAGAAAAAGAAGCATAGATAGAAAAGGCAACTGTCAACCAGCTCCACAGGCGGCCCCGTCCAGGAAACACACAGCCAGGCAGACGAGCTCCGAGCCAGCTCCCATGTCAGAGGATGAAGAGAGCACATCCAGTTAGTCACAGTCAGAGAAACAGGACTACACTGGAAAAGGATTCTCTCCAGGATGGAGTCACAGCCAAGCAGGAACAGACCAGATGAAGCTACTATGAGAAAAAGCAGAGAGAGCAGAACGTTAGAGATTGAACTAACAGATTCTGCAGAGTGGGAGAATAGAAACAGAATGAAGCAGAATGAAGAAAAGGGGTCCCTATGTCCTCCAGCAGTCTAAGCCTATAGCAGCAGAACTATAGAGATAGCTCAGGATAACCTGAGTCCCCACGACCCATGCTCAGGATTTTATTCTGCTCTTGGTCAAATACACTATTGATTACATCCATTTTTCCGTCATGCTTATCCCTGCTGGGGTATTGAGGGGTGCTGGTGTCTATCTACAGCTGTCCACCCTGGACAGGTCTCCAGTCCATCGCAGGGCAGGAAGCCGGAGTACCCGGAGAGAACCCACGCATGCTCAGGGAGAACATGCTGACTCGATGCAGAAAGACCCGGGGCCGGGAATCGAACAAGGAAGCTTTTTGCTGCTTCCTTGTATTTGAGGGCTGCTCCACTTCCCCAGCATGCAGCCCTCAAATACACTAAATATATAAAGTATTTTAAACTTCACTCTTGGAATCGGACAAAACCGTGCAGAGGAACAGCTTGAAGGACGGCACACCTGCATATAGAGCAGCCCTGACATCCAGGAGCTGATGAGCAAACTGGTCTGATGGAAACGAACACAGAGCTAAGAACGATGCAAAGACAATAACTGAAAACAAAGGAAATATAAGGGAGGGAGGCTTCAAAGAAAACACATTAAAATATTCTACATTCAATCCGGAGGTTAAGGTTATCAAACTTAAAAGGCGTTCTTCCCCTCTGAAACACCTGCATGGATTGGGTTTTCAACCAGGCGAGACTTTCTATTCTAAAGCTCATGAATGAAAACACTAGATGAGGGAGCAATGCTGGGAGGTAGATGGTCTCCTAATTGGACACCTTCTAGTTCATCTCCCATAAACATCAGAGAGCTGCAGAAGAACCAGGCTGTGGCCCAGATCAGCACAGCAATGGTGGTGAAGCGATGAGTGCTGCTGGCAGAGCTGGAGCTGACAGGTAATCACTGGGAATCCTTCAGCGCCGTAGGTGAACATGAATCACAGTGAGCAATAATTAGACGGATAATTCTTTACTATCAGGAAGTCCACAAACTGTAGTTAAAAGCCTTCAGCTGATCCAAAATGCTGCAGCCAGAGTTCTGATGAAAATAAAAAGAGAGATCATATCTCTCCTATCCTGGCTTCTCTTCATTGGCTTCCTGTTAAATCCAGAATAGAATTTAAAATCCTCCTTCTCACATATAAAGCCTTAAATGGCCAAGCTCCATCTGATATCAGAGATCTGATTGTTCCTTATGTTCCTAACAGAGCACTTCGCTCTCAATCTGCAGGTTTACTAGTGGTTCCTAGAATTTCTAAAAGTAGAATGGGAGGCAGATCTTTTAGTTATCAGGCTCCTCTCCTGTGGAACCAACTACCAGTTTTAGTCCGTGAGGCAGACACCCTGTCTACTTTTAAGGCTAGGCTTAAAACTTTCCTTGTTGATAAAGCTTATAGTTAGAGTGGCTCAGGTTACCCTGAGCTATCTCTATAGTTCTGCTGCTATAGGCTTAGACTGCTGGAGGACATAGGGACCCCTTTTTCATCATTCTGCTTCATTCTATCTCTATTCTCCCACTCTGCAGAATCTGTTAGTTCAATCTCTAACGTTCTGCTCTCTCTGCTTTTTCTCATAGTAGCTTCATCTGGTCTGTTCCTGTTTGGCTGTGACTCCATCCTGGAGAGAAATATCAGCTGTGCTGCTGCCATCAACACCTTTGTTTCTAGATGTTGGAGCTTGGCCTGTTTTTCAGTGTAGTCCTGTTTCTCTGACTGTGACTAACTGGATGTGCTCTCTTCATCCTCTGACATGGGAGCTGGCTCGGAGCTCGTCTGCCTGGCTGTGTGTTTCCTGGACGGGGCCGCCTGTGGAGCTGGTTGACAGTTGCCTTTTGTATCTATGCTTCTTTTTCTATGTCTGCTTCTGTCTCCTTGAACCCCAGTGGGCCTCAGCAGATGGCCGCTCACACTGAGCCTGGTTCTGCTGGAGGTTTCTTCCTGTTCAAAGGGAGTTTTTCCTCTCCACTGTCGCTACAAGCATGCTCAGTGTGAGGGATTGCTGAAGAGTCGAGTTGATGCAATCAGCTGGTTTTCCTTAGATAGAAAACTTTGAATAAATCTGACTGGATGATCTGGTGAACTGTAAAGTGCCTTGAGATGACATGTGTTGTGTATTGGTGCTATAGAAATAAACTGAATAAAATCGAATTGAATAATGAAAGGTTGGCTTTTATTCAGATATAGTTCTTCTGTTATTTTGCAACAACTCGTTTCTCAACAAGCCGTAAAGTTTGCAGCTCTGCAGCTCTAACTCATCATCATAATCAGAACCCTTCACTCTGCAGCATCTGAGATGAGACGGACCATTAAGTATAAAGCAGCAGATCTTCCTGCATGTAGAATGGTACTTAGCGCTGTGAAGCATGTGACATTAGTTCCATTTCCAGCCTTAACTTCAGAGTAACATTCAAATGTGGGAGAGAAAATGTAAATACACTACCGGTCCAAATTCAAATGTCTGCAACAGCCTGAGTCCTTGGCTCCCTCCTGATTGGTCAGGCTGGTTGGACTCTTTGAACGGGAACCGACCATGTGAGCATCCAGGAAGTGTTTGGCTCTGTTCCACTAAAGGCAACTGATTGGCTCAGAGACCAAGTCATTGCTGAGCGACACTGCAACAAAAGCAGGCTGTGCTGAGCTTGTGGTGGAGCGCTTTCAAAGTGTTGCTTATAGCTGTTGAAGAGACGCTCCAGCTGAGCTGATACTAACTGCTGTGCCACTTGGTGGAAGATGGTCCATTCTATAAAATCAAACCCAGGAGCAAACAGACTGAAAGCAAAGTGATTTTTGTCCGATATGAAGCTGCAGCCTGTTGGTTTCTTAAAGAAAGTGATTCAAACTGGCTCCAACTTGTTGGGAAGTTAACTGGCTCCAGAACATCAAAGGGTCCATTTCTATCCATTCAGGAGACCAGAAGTGCTGAGAAGTGACAAATCTTATATACAAAGCAGCATGAAGAGCAACGGTGAGCAGTCATCCATCAGCAGGGTCATCGGTCAGCGTCTGGTTTACACCCTCCCCTCCAGTCAGCAGCAGCCAGACTCTGCAGCGGCCACGCTATTGGTCTGGGTCTGAGTTAGGGGCCCTTGACCTGCACCTCCATTTTAAAGCTCTAAGAAAGGCCTGTTTGCTTCTGGTGCTTTCCTCCAAGGTGGCGTGGAGGCGGAGGACACCTGCACTCTGTCAGCATGTTTGGATTGGGAGCTGTGGCTGATCCAGCCAGCTGGGCCTCCTCAGCCTTACATCCAACAACGCTTACAATAGCTGGGACAAAAAGCAACATGGAAAGCTATTAGATTAAGCTTTATTTATGATCTTTGATGATGAGAGCAAGGCTCACTGCGTAGCTTGAACATTAGCTGGATTAATTGATGCAAAGCACTTATGGAGCTCATCTTGTGTTGAGTGCTAAGATGCTTGTCTGCTGTAAATATTAGGACTGAGGAGTATTTCTGCCTGTCAAACAAAGCTGAAGAAGGGATTTTTTTTGAGGGGGAGGGGGGTCTGAGTTAAACACTAAGCATTGAAAAAAAACACTGGAATCTAAAACAGCAAACACAGATCAGCAGAATGATGATGATGATGATGATGATGATGATGATGATGAGCTTAGAGCTGCCTTCATCTTTGGAAGATTGTTGGAAACACGTCCCACTGATTTATTCAGTCTATGGAACCACTTAGAGGCTTTATGTCAAATACTGGAATTTAATTGTTTGAGGACATTAAACAAACCAGAGTTAATAAAAATAATACATCCTAAAACTAACAACCCGCTCCAGCAGCCATCACTTTTTTAATTGAACTGAGAGCGACTCCTACTGCTAACGAGTTTGTCATGTCCAGAGGTGATATTGAGAAACTAGTCTTTGTATTTGGTACTTGAAAGCCCTCAATCTGCAGGTTTACTCGTGGTTCCTAGAATTTCTAAAAGTAGAATGGGAGGCAGATTCAGTTCCATTCAGTTTACTTCTAAAGCGGCAATTCACATTACTGTATGTCATCTCAGGTCACGTTACAGTTCAACTAGAACATCCAGTCAGATTGATTCAAAGTTTTCTATCTAAGGAAAACCAGCTGATTGCATCGACTCATTGACTCTTCAGCAATCCCTCACACTAAGCATGCTTGTAGCGACAGTGGAGAGGAAAAACTGAGGTGTGCGACGCACTTCAGAAGCAGTAGCTGTTAAGAGTTGGAAAAACTTTAGCTGCTTGACGCGCCACATCAGCCAATCAGAGAAGCTGATCTGGCAGCTGGCAGGGAGACAGACACAGCACTGCTGATGCAGAGCGCTATGATCACTCCTCTGAAACAGTTTATTAACGCCTAAATTAACTTCAAATGTAGAAACCTGCCGGCAGAATATGTTGGCTTTTATTATCCTGCTGCCTGCAGTTTGTAGCACAGACCTGAAAAACTTGAAAAGCTAACATCTACTTCCAGCCGCCACCAACAGTAGGGGAAAACCCCCAAGAGGCGAGCGGGCCTGAGGCAGCTGCTGCTGGGGATTCCCAGGTCTGAACGCAGCACAACAGGAAGAAATCTCTAACAGAACCAGGCTCAGTGTGAGCGGCCATCAAGGAGACAGAAGCAGACATAGAAAAAGAAGCATAGATACAAAAGGCAACTGTCAACCAGCTCCACAGGCGGCCCCGTCCAGGAAACACACAGCCAGGCAGACGAGCTCCGAGCCAGCTCCCATGTCAGAGGATGAAGAGAGCACATCCAGTTAGTCACAGGGACAGAGGGAATATTAAATGATTAACAGTTTTTTCTAGTTCCAGCTTGCTTTTCATCAAAAGGGTTATACTATACTGAGCAAAACCGCTCTGTGGGATTCTACAGCACCCCCTTAGTCTGACCCTGGAGACAGTTCCAGGAGTGTGGAAGACCTCCTGCCTTGTTCCATGACCAAAAAAGACTCAGCCAGCAGTCCTCAGTGACTATAGACCTCCTGCCTTGTTCCAGGACCAAAGAACACTCAGCAAGCGGTCCTCGGTGACTATAGACCTCCTGCCTTGTTCCAGGACCAAAGAACACTTAGCAAGCGGTCCTCAGTGACTATAGACCTCCTGCCTTGTTCCATGACCAAAAAAGACTCAGCCAGCAGTCCTCAGTGACTATAGACCTCCTGTCTTGTTCCAGGACCAAAGAACACTTAGCAAGCGGTCCTCAGTGACTATAGACCTCCTGCCTTGTTCCATGACCAAAAAAGACTCAGCCAGCAGTCCTCAGTAACTATAGACCTTCTGCCTTGTTCCAGGACCAAAGAACACTCAGCAAGCGGTCCTCAGTGACTATAGACCTCCTGCCTTGTTACAGGACCAAAAAAGACTCAGCCAGCAGTCCTCAGTGACTATAGACCTCCTGTCTTGTTCCAGGACCAAAGAACACTTAGCAAGCGGTCCTCAGTGACTATAGACCTCCTGCCTTGTTCCATGACCAAAAAAGACTCAGCCAGCAGTCCTCAGTGACTATAGACCTTCTGCCTTGTTCCAGGACCAAAGAACACTCAGCAAGCGGTCCTCAGTGACTATAGACCTCCTGCCTTGTTCCATGACCAAAGAACACTCAGCAAGCGGTCCTCAGTGACTATAGACCTCCTGCCTTGTTACAGGACCAAAAAAGACTCAGCCAGCAGTCCTCAGTGACTATAGACCTCCTGTCTTGTTCCAGGACCAAAGAACACTTAGCAAGCGGTCCTCAGTGACTATAGACCTCCTGCCTTGTTCCATGACCAAAAAAGACTCAGCCAGCAGTCCTCAGTGACTATAGACCTTCTGCCTTGTTCCAGGACCAAAGAACACTCAGCAAACGGTCCTCAGTGACTATAGACCTCCTGTCTTGTTCCAGGACCAAAGAACACTCAGCAAGCGGTCCTCAGTGACTATAGACCTCCTGCCTTGTTACAGGACCAAAAAAGACTCAGCCAGCAGTCCTCAGTGACTATAGACCTCCTGTCTTGTTCCAGGACCAAAGAACACTTAGCAAGCGGTCCTCAGTGACTATAGACCTCCTGCCTTGTTCCATGACCAAAAAAGACTCAGCCAGCAGTCCTCAGTGACTATAGACCTTCTGCCTTGTTCCAGGACCAAAGAACACTCAGCAAGCGGTCCTCAGTGACTATAGACCTCCTGCCTTGTTCCATGACCAAAGAACACTCAGCAAGCGGTCCTCAGTGACTATAGACCTCCTGCCTTGTTACAGGACCAAAAAAGACTCAGCCAGCAGTCCTCAGTGACTATAGACCTCCTGCCTTGTTCCATGACCAAAAAAGACTCAGCCAGCAGTCCTCAGTGACTATAGACCTTCTGCCTTGTTCCAGGACCAAAGAACACTCAGCAAGCGGTCCTCAGTGACTATAGACCTCCTGCCTTGTTACAGGACCAAAGACGACTCAGCCAGCAGTCCTCAGTGACTATAGACCTCCTGCCTTGTTCCAGGACCAAAAAAGACTCAGCCAGCAGTCCTCAGTGACTATAGACCTCCTGCCTTGTTCCAGGACCAAAAAAGACTCAGCCAGCAGTCCTCAGTGACTATAGATCTCCTGCCTTGTTCCATGACCAAAGAAGGTTCAGCCAGCGGTCCTCAGTGACTATAGACCTCCTGCCTTGTTACAGGACCAAAGACGACTCAGCCAGCAGTCCTCAGTGATTATAGACCTCCTGCCTTGTTCCAGGACCAAAGACGACTCAGCCAGCAGTCCTCAGTGACTATAGACCTGTTGCCCTGACAAACACATCATGAAGGTCCTACAGAGACTTCTATTGGTTCTGCTCAGCAAGCAAACTAGCATCTATCAGGACCCCCTGCAGTCTGCTTATTGCTGCTTGATGATGTCATTATTCACCTGCTTCATCATTTAGGGAAGGCACCCCCCCACCATGGACTGTTCTCCCTGCTGCCCTCTGGGAAGAGGCTTCACAGCATTCAATGCAGGACCAGCAGGTTCTGCAGCAGCTTCTTCCCCACCACCATCAGACTGATGAATGGTGAATAAAATAAAAAAAAAACAATGGAATGTTGGAAAAACTGTAAATCATATCTCAGTCTTATGTTTACATTTGATCACTGCTGCACTTTAAGTAATGGAGAGCTGTACTGAACAAAGTTTCATTTTGTATACACTCTGTGTGTACAAAATGACAATAAAGTTTGTGTAAGTCTATAAATGGTAATATTCATTTCACTGTTGTAATCTGTATGCAATGAAATTTTAATAAACTTGGTCTAAGTCTAAGCTTTGTGGCCCCAATGAGCAAAGGATAAAGGGATTGATCGATGCCCATCAAACATCAAAACTAGTTTCGTCTGAAACGTTTTAATGTGATTTAAAAAAAAACCATAATCATTAGTGTGTAAAAGGACAGCAGCTTCCTTTGTGCTGAGAAAATAGCAAAAGAGAGGGCGCACAGAGCGCAAATAAAAAAGACTAGAGAAACTAGTCAAACTCAGGTTGTTTAAAACGGAGTTAGTTTGAAGAAATTAACGGTTTAATTTTTTTCTTTTCTCATTTCCTGAAATGTTTGAACTGATAACATATTCATAACGTTGTGGGATGTCTGAAACGATCTGCTGAGTGATCCTAATGATCGCTACAGTCACAGAGCTCCTGCCTGTGAATAAAGCCTGAGACTAGAGGTCCCCCCCCCACACCCACCCACCACATCAGTCTGGATCCAGTAAAGGACTTTGATACCAAAATGCACCAGAAGTCAGGCTCAGTTTGAGCTGAGATGGTCACATATACACTACCGTTCAAAAGTTTGGGGTCAGATTGAAATGTCCTTATTTTTGAAGGAAAAGCACTTTACTTTTCAATGAAGATAACTTTAAACTAAAGGTAAATGACTATTCTAGGTGCAAATGTCTGGTTTTTGGTGCAATATCTACATAGGTGTATAGAGGCCCATTTCCAGCAACTATCACTCCAGTGTTCTAATGGTACAATGTGTTTGCTCGTTGGCTCAGAAGGCTAATTGATGATTAGAAAACCCTTGTGCAACCATGTTCACACATCTGAAAACAGTTTAGCTCGTTACAGAAGCTACAAAAATGACCTTCCTTTGAGCAGATTGAGTTTCTGGTGCATCACATTTGTGGGGTCAATTAAACGCTCAAAATGGCCAGAAAAAGATGATCCAGGGAGGAACTCCAAGGCCAGAACCATTCCTGACCCAATGATCCAGCGAGGAACTCCAAGGCCAGAACCATTCCTGGCCCAAAGATCCAGGGAGGAACTCCAAGGCCAGAACCATTCCTGACCCAATGATCCAGCGAGGAACTCCAAGGCCAGAACCATTCCTGGCCCAAAGATCCAGGGAGGAACTCCAATGCCAGAACCATTCCTGACCCAATGATCCAGCGAGGAACTCCAAGGCCAGAACCATTCCTGACCCAATGATCCAGGGAGGAACTCCAATGCCAGAACCATTCCTGACCCAATGATCCAGCGAGGAACTCCAAGGCCAGAACCATTCCTGGCCCAAAGATCCAGGGAGGAACTCCAAGGCCAGAACCATTCCTGACCCGATGATCCAGCGAGGAACTCCAAGGCCAGAACCATTCCTGGCCCAAAGATCCAGGGAGGAACTCCAATGCCAGAACCATTCCTGACCCAATGATCCAGCGAGGAACTCCAAGGCCAGAACCATTCCTGGCCCAAAGATCCAGGGAGGAACTCCAATGCCAGAACCATTCCTGACCCAATGATCCAGCAAGGAACTCCAATGCCAGAACCATTCCTGACCCAATGATCCAGCGAGGAACTCCAAGGCCAGAACCATTCCTGGCCCAAAGAACCAGGGAGGAACTCCAAGGCCAGAACCATTCCTGACCCAATGATCCAGGGAGGAACTCCAAGGCCAGAACCATTCCTGACCCAATGATCCAGGGAGGAACTCCAATGCCAGAACCATTCCTGACCCAATGATCCAGGGAGGAACTCCAATGCCAGAACCATTCCTGACCCAATGATCCAGCCTTCTTTTTGTTTAGAAAATATGCAAATTGAAACAGATTAACGGGTCCACCCCTTTGGAATGGGGGTCGTATGGCTTCTTTGTTAGCCTGCAATGCTCCATACCTGTCTATGTCTCTGAAAGGGGGGTCATTAAAGGAAATTGTTGGCCTGCCTTTCAACCCATAATATTTATTGAAGGTTTTAGGTGTCATTATCTTTCCATTTACCCTAAAATGTTGATCAAATGTAATATGAGAACCATAAACACTAGCAAGAAATCCAAATGACCAAATGTTGAATTTCTTCTTTATCATCATAATGAGGAAGAGTCTTCCTAATGTCTTCATCCTGTCCACTCCTCTATGATAAATTTCACTGACTACAGCTTGGAGAGATTTCTGAGATTTCTACCATGAAGCTTCGGAAAACAGACATGAGTCACCAGCAACCCATAATAACCCACTTATGTCATCAGCTAATAATCAAGCTCATCCTTTCACAGTAAAACATGCAGCAGCTGCAGCTCACAGCATGTTCTTTATATCAGATGCAACAGTCATTTCGACTCAAGTCTCAGGCCTGGAGTCCAAGTCTAGACCCAAGTCTCAAGGACTCGGATCTAAGCCTGAAGCTCTGAACTCTTTGATATTTGTGAATAAAGTGTGACTCCAACCAATCAGCTTTATTCAGCTGTTTTCTCCAACCTGCTGCTCTTTGACCTTTCTACAGCTGCATACGTCTATAAACCAGGAAGTCCCGCTGCAGCAGAGGAGAGCCCTGTGAGGTGTGAAGTGGAGACGGTTTGCTGTCTTTACCTGCAGAACTGAGTGGGTTAGATTCGGCCACATAGAAGGGATGGTCTACGATGGATCAACCATAACTAGACGAGAACAGCTGCTGGATTAGGACACTCGACTAAACGTATCATTGAGCTTAAAGCTAATTGAAGATTTTCAATCTCTTAGCTCAGTTCATTCCAGCAGGTTTACATGCATGTGTTCTTCATCCATATGAAGCTTGTTTTCCTTCTAATTGCCACTAGACACGGTTATATAATAGCAATTATATCTGTCACCCCTCACTGCTCTCTGCAAGGCTTTCAGTGAATTACTCCCGGTTCCTGAGCCAAGAGGTTCTGATTGTTTTTACTGAGCTCCTAATCAGGCCTGGGAGGAAACTTCTCGCTTAAATCCAGAGCCATGTGAGGCACATCTGGGAGATTGCTATGGTTGTCTGTTCCAGTCAACGGCCTCCCAGGGGCCTTTGCTATTTTAATCCATCTTAAATTATTCCAACTGGCAGCAAACAAATCTAATGGCAGCAGATTGGCCCAACAACACAGGACTGAAAACCTCAAACAACTGCTGCAAATGGAGAAATATGACTTGTCATGTTTAGATTGCAGTTGGAGATTGCTTCTAATGTTCAGCTATGAGCTCTTATGACAGCTGGTAATGATGTTGCCTGAAACCTTTTAAAAATGATTACAGCCAGATTGAATCTTTGTTTTCTGCCTCATGTTTTGTCTTTTCTAAGAAACGCTCCAAGATTTGTTTGACTGGAGGAATAGAGAGCAGCTGTTTCCACGTTTTCACATGGAAGAAAAAAATGTGAGTACTTATTGGTAGTAGGTGTTGGAGGGTCATTAGAGGTAATACTATGACACCCCTGCCCCCAAACCAAGCACCCCCCCTTCCCCCTTCAAAGTCCTTTTCTCATTCAGGTTATTTTATCTTCTTTCAAATGTTCACAAACTGGTCTGCTATTACATTCCCATTAACCCTTTGTTCTTCCTCACTGGATCTGATTTCACCATGGTAATGGTAAATGGGATGTACTTATATAGCGCTTTTTCAAGTCTTTTTCAAGTCTTTTTCAAGTCTTTTTCAAGTCATAGCGATTTTTCAAGTCAGGAGACTTTACACTACATTCAGTCTGTGGTTGGCTGCAGTTAGCCATCTGGCAGCAAGCTATTGCTGCTGTGGTTGGCTGCAGTTAGCCATCTCATAGCGAGCTATTGCTGCTGTGGTTGGATACAGTTAGCCATCTTGTAGCAAGCTAATGCTGCTGTGGTTGGATACAGTTAGCCATCTGACAGCGAGCTATTGCTGCTGTGGTTGGCTGCAGTTAGCCACCTGGCAGCGAGCTGTTGCTGCTGTGGTTGGATGCAGTTAGCCATCTGGTAGGAAGCTATTGCTGCTGTGGTTGGATGCAGTTAGCCATCTCATAGCGAGCTATTGCTGCTGTGGTTGTATGCAGTTAGCCATCTCATAGCGAGCTATTGCTGCTGTGGTTAGATGCAGTTAGCCATCTGGCAGCGACCTATTGCTGCTGTGGTTAGATGCAGTTAGCCATCTGATAGCGAGCTATTGCTGCTGTGGTTAGATGCAGTTAGCCATCTGGTAGCAAGCTATTGCTGCTGTGGTTGGATGCAGTTAGCCATCTCATAGCGAGCTATTGCTGCTGTGGTTGTATGCAGTTAGCCATCTCATAGTGAGCTATTGCTGCTGTGGTTAGATGCAGTTAGCCATCTGGCAGCGACCTATTGCTGCTGTGGTTAGATGCAGTTAGCCATCTGATAGCGAGCTATTGCTGCTGTGGTTAGATGCAGTTAGCCATCTGGTAGCAAGCTATTGCTGCTGTGGCTGGATGCAGTTAGCCATCTCATAGCGAGCTATTGCTGCTGTGGTTAGATGCACCTTGGATGGGCTCCCTGCTGGTGCCTACTGTGGTGCCTAGCCAGTCCATCTTCATCTCTGCTGGGGGGGCAGCGGTGCTCTGCACACAACATGACCTGAATGTCCAAGTCCAATTTGGTCTGAAATCTGGCTGAATGCAGGGAAGTGTGAGACCTAACCATGTGGTGGGGGAGGTTGGGCTAGAGGCAGCCTGGGCAGCAGTTGCTCCCCTTCTGGGGGGCTGGATGGGGGAGTTGTTTAGATAAGGTTCGATGAGATAAGGTTGAATAAAGTAAGAAAAGACACAAAGAAAATTAACTTGTGACATCAGCTCTAGTAAACGACATGATGTGCAAAAGAAGGAAAAGTTTAATCAGAGATTCTTGTTGCATCGACCGTTTATAGCATCCGGTTTTTCAATTTATTTAGGCCGTCTCTAAAACTATCATAGCTTAATGACTTCCTAACTTCTGGCTTTTGTTTAGTTTGGCGTTTAAAATAATTCAAACAATTTTCTTTCTCCTTTTTTTTCCTCAGAAGCTGTGTCAGCAGTTTCATCTGGTTCAGTCTGGGTCACTCTTTGCCACAGGAAGTTTTTAGAGTGCATGAAGAATGATGAAGACACTAACCGATTCCCCTCTGGGCTGCGGTGCTGAATCTATCTAGCAAACCAACACTAAAGGACAGAATGTACAGTCAGGTTCCAATTCTTTACTCCTTTCCTTGGAGAGGAAGCTTCTGTAAGGCTCGGTAAAAACTTATCCGACTCCTAAGCTATTAACCATCGACTGCACCAGTTATAAACTGTTAGTATACGGTGATGAGAGGTTAAACATTTGGCAGTGAAAACTATCTAAGAGTTGCTCTGCTGTCTACACCCAAGTTTAATCACTGACTTGTCAGGGATTTATTTTATTAAGGCTTTCAGTGGGATTGACTTTCAGGAGAGATTTTGTGAGTTGGGCTGTTTGTGCTGTAATTGCTATATAATGAGTGTGTGACTAACCTCCTGCTATGTCTTGGCCATGTTTTTTTATTTACTTGTCTAGCTAAAGGCAATAACTCCTTTTAACAGATGGAAAATATAGGCCCCAGCAGCATCTGCAGGTTTTTTATTTCTCCTAACAGCTGTCTAAAGTCAGAGAATTTGCCTTTTCCAATCAGCCACATTGGCTAAGTGTTGGGATCCTGAGGCTTGCCCACCAGAGGGCGCCGAGGATCCTCTACTGTTTTTTATTTTCTTTTAGGGACTGGGTTACTGTTGGGATCTGGGGATGTACCACCTTTCTCCAGCAGAGTGCGCCATGGGTCTCCTGGGCTGGAGCCCTCCTGCACACCTGGAGCTCGTCTGCTCATCAGGAACCTTCCCTACATAAGCAGCTGCCAGACCTTCCTTCAACGCCGCAGTGTTGACCTTAGTTTGGTTAGCAAACCTGAGCCTCTGTTACCTGAAAGAATCTTAGTCATCTCAAGTGAGAAACCTGATTCTAATCTGCCTCTGTCTTTGCTCACAGGAAACCTGTCTCAAGTCTGAAGCTCTGGGTGAGCTTAACCTGCCTGCCAGCCCTGGTGAGCCAAACCTGAAGATTCCAGTCTGGATTTTCTCCTGCTGCTCTTAGAGAAGAGCTGGAAACTCTGATCAAGGTCTGCCATTCAAAGTCAGAAGCTAGACGCTGCTGCTGCTTGTGCACTCTGCTGAACCAACAGTCTCTGGACCCAACGGTTCCCTCCCTCACAAGTTAAGCCTGGACTCCTTCAAGGTAGACTCAGAATTATCTTAAAACTCAATTAATCTTCTGACTACCTGGCTAATCAAACTGTCCATCTCTGCAGACATCAGTGAACCCAACCCGGACCAGTACCTGATCCAGTTCATGTTCTTTTGTCAATCTAACTTCAATAAACTCTGTTAAACTTTTACTCAGCCTCCGTTTGTGTTCTGCATGTGGGTTTAACCTAAAAAAACAATCATGACACTAAGATTTCCTGCAGACGGCTCACCGAGTCAACAGGGGGAGACAGGTTCTTAAGGAGCCGGTCGTTATGCTGGAGGAGCTGACAGCCTCTTGTCCTCTAATAATTTCTCCTATTAGCTGCATTTGGAGCCAAAGGAGGAGGGAAACTTTAACACAGCTCCATTACTTCTGAAGTTATCCACTTTAAGCCATAAAATATTTCATTCCAATGCAATACCTTCCTAAGATGGTGCTGCAAATTAATGTTGATCCACCATCAAAGGCAAGCTTATTTCCTTGGCATAATTCAGGAAATGGACAATTCAAAAGGCTTTAAATGAAAATAGAAGAAAAGTCAAAGCAAATAAGATAAAAACATAATAAAAGCAGTTTTTAAACCTAAACCAAGCAGTTGGATCAGCACCTTAAACTAATAATAGATCAGTTAACAGTTTAACTCCATCAGTCAAAGGCAGCTCTAAACTAATGAGTTCAAAGATCTCCGGCTTTCAGCTCTTTTCCAGTCTGCTGGGAGTTTGTTGCAGATCCGTGGAGCATAGATGCTGCTTCTCTATGTTTATATCTAGTTCTGGGTGGACAGAGTATGCTCGAACTAGAAGACCTGAGTGGTCAGGGAGGAAGATCCACTGTTAACAGATCTGTTATGGATTGGGGTGCTGATCTATTCAGTGATTTCTAGACTAACCAAAGGATTTTAAAGTCTATTCTTTGAGCTACAGGGAGCCAGAGGAAGGACTTCAAAACTGGGCTGTTGTGATCTACTTTCTATAGTTCTAGTGAGGACGCAGGCAGCAGCGTCTGGATCAGCTGTCTGATCTACTTTCTATAGTTCTAGTGAGGACGCAGGCAGCAGCGTCTGGATCAGCTGTCTGATCTAATTTCTATAGTTCTAGTGAGGACGCAGGCAGCAGCATCTGGATCAGCTGTCTGATCTAATTTCTATAGTTCTAGTGAGGACGCCGGCAGCAGCATCTGGATCAGCTGTCTGATCTAATTTCTATAGTTCTAGTGAGGACGCAGGCAGCAGCATCTGGATCAGCTGTCTGATCTAATTTCTATAGTTCTAGTGAGGACGCCGGCAGCAGCATCTGGATCAGCTGCAGCTGTCTGATCTACTTTCTATAGTTCTAGTGAGGACGCAGGCAGCAGCATCTGGATCAGCTGTCTGATCTACTTTCTATAGTTCTAGT
Organism: Cyprinodon diabolis; assembly: GCA_030533445.1. Taxonomy (NCBI): domain Eukaryota; kingdom Metazoa; phylum Chordata; class Actinopteri; order Cyprinodontiformes; family Cyprinodontidae; genus Cyprinodon; species Cyprinodon diabolis. The sequence goes on from CM060081.1 coordinate 2,900,445, forward strand.
TAGGACGCAGGCAGCAGCGTCTGGATCAGCTGTCTGATCTACTTTCTATAGTTCTAGTGAGGATGCAGGCAGCAGCGTCTGGATCAGCTGTCTGATCTACTTTCTATAGTTCTAGTGAGGACGCAGGCAGCAGCGTCTGGATCAGCTGTCTGATCTACTTTCTATAGTTCTAGTGAGGACGCAGGCAGCAGCGTCTGGATCAGCTGTCTGATCTACTTTCTATAGTTCTAGTGAGGATGCAGGCAGCAGCGTCTGGATCAGCTGTCTGATCTACTTTCTATAGTTCTAGTGAGGACGCAGGCAGCAGCGTCTGGATCAGCTGTCTGATCTACTTTCTATAGTTCTAGTGAGGACGCAGGCAGCAGCGTCTGGATCAGCTGTCTGATCTACTTTCTATAGTTCTAGTGAGGATGCAGGCAGCAGCGTCTGGATCAGCTGTCTGATCTACTTTCTATAGTTCTAGTGAGGACGCAGGCAGCAGCGTCTGGATCAGCTGTCTGATCTACTTTCTATAGTTCTAGTGAGGACACAGGCAGCAGCGCCTGGATCAGCTGCAGCTGTCTGATCTACTTTCTATAGCTCTAGTGAGGACGCAGGCAGGAGCATCTGGATCAGCTGTCTGATCTACTTTCTATAGCTCTAGTGAGGACGCCGGCAGCAGCATCTGGATCAGCTGTCTGATCTAATTTCTATAGTTCTAGTGAGGACGCAGGCAGCAGCATCTGGATCAGCTGTCTGATCTACTGTCTATAGTTCTAGTGAGGATGCAGGCAGCAGCGTCTGGATCAGCTGTCTGATCTAATTTCTATAGTTCTAGTGAGGACGCCGGCAGCAGCATCTGGATCAGCTGTCTGATCTAATTTCTATAGTTCTAGTGAGGACGCAGGCAGCAGCATCTGGATCAGCTGCAGCTGTCTGATCTACTTTCTATAGTTCTAGTGAGGACGCAGGCAGCAGCATCTGGATCAGCTGTCTGATCTAATTTCTATAGTTCTAGTGAGGACGCCGGCAGCAGCATCTGGATCAGCTGTCTGATCTAATTTCTATAGTTCTAGTGAGGACGCAGGCAGCAGCATCTGGATCAGCTGTCTGATCTAATTTCTATAGTTCTAGTGAGGACGCCGGCAGCAGCATCTGGATGAGCTGCAGCTGTCTGATCTACTTTCTATAGTTCTAGTGAGGACGCAGGCAGCAGCATCTGGATCAGCTGTCTGATCTAATTTCTATAGTTCTAGTGAGGACGCCGGCAGCAGCATCTGGATCAGCTGTCTGATCTAATTTCTATAGTTCTAGTGAGGACGCAGGCAGCAGCATCTGGATCAGCTGTCTGATCTAATTTCTATAGTTCTAGTGAGGACGCCGGCAGCAGCATCTGGATGAGCTGCAGCTGTCTGATCTACTTTCTATAGTTCTAGTTAGGACGCAGGCAGCAGCATCTGGATCAGCTGTCTGATCTAATTTCTATAGTTCTAGTGAGGACGCAGGCAGCAGCATCTGGATCAGCTGTCTGATCTAATTTCTATAGTTCTAGTGAGGACGCCGGCAGCAGCATCTGGATCAGCTGTCTGATCTAATTTTTATAGTTCTAGTGAGGACGCAGGCAGCAGCATCTGGATCAGCTGTCTGATCTAATTTCTATAGTTCTAGTGAGGACGCCGGCAGCAGCATCTGGATCAGCTGCAGCTGTCTGATCTACTTTCTATAGTTCTAGTGAGGACGCAGGCAGCAGCATCTGGATCAGCTGTCTGATCTAATTTCTATAGTTCTAGTGAGGACGCAGGCAGCAGCATCTGGATCAGCTGTCTGATCTACTTTCTATAGTTCTAGTGAGGACCTGTCTGATGGACTTTTTAGGCAAACCTATAAAGACACAGTTAAAGTGATCAGTTCTACTAAAGATAGATTCATGAAGGAGTTTTTCTAGATACTGCTGGACATCCAACCATCCGGGGTCGGGTCGTGGGGGTAGCAGCTTCAGTAGGGAGGCCCAGACGTCCTTCTCCCCAGCTGCCTGGGCCAGCTCCTCTTGGGGAATCCCAAGGTGCTCCCAGTCCCTCCAGTGTGTCCTGGGTCTCCCCCTGGGCCTCCTCCCGGTGGGACATGCCTACATCACCTCACCAGGGAGACGTCCAGGAGGCATCCTAATCAGATGCCTGAGCCACCTCATCAGGGAACCTCTGAGTCCATGCAATGTTGCAGAGCAGCGTTAATCAACACAGCCCCACAACATCCAGAGCCTTAAGGTACTCAGAGCGCATCTCATCCACCCCTGGAGCCACCTCAGTGACTGCAGCACCAGAGATGGGAGAACCCGAGCTGGAGCCCCCAGGCTCTGCTTCCTCAGTGGAAGAGTGTTTGTGGGATTAAGGAGGTCTCCGATGAGCTTGGCCCACTGACATACGATGTCCCGATTCGAGGTCAGCAGCACCCCACCCCCACTATAAATACTGTTCTTCTGAAATGCAGGATTCTGGACCAGTATCGCTTCGAAGCCGTACGGAAGTCTTTCTCCATGGCCTTTCTGAACTATTCCCATGCCTGGGTTTTTGCCTCAGCGACCTCTTTGACTGCCGGGACATGTCAGCTGCTTCTGGAGTCCCACAGGTCAATAAAGCCCGATAGGACTCCTTCTTCAGCTTGACATCTTCCCTCACCGCTGCTGTCCACCACCATGTTAAAGGGTTGCCGCTGCAACATGCACCGACAACCTTGAAGCTACAGCTCCGACTAGCCGCCTCAACAATAGAGGCACGGAACATGGTCCACTCAGACTCAATGTCCCCCACCTCCTTCGGAACGTGTTCAAAGCTCTGCTGGTGGTGGGAGTTAAAGCTCCTTCTCATGGGGACATCAGTCCTTTAATCCTAGAAATGTTCTTCAGCTGATCAAAGGTTGACTTAGTAACTGCCTTTCTGAGCCTCTGAAGGTTCAGGTCTGAGTCCATCATGGTTTCAGCCATAATCAGTCGTTTCTAGCTGTAGCAGCTGAAGCTGGAAGCTAAATCTGGGTCTCTGCTCCTTTGATTATTACCTCAGTTTGGTTTTTATTCAGTTGCAGAAAATGATGGTTCATCTTCAGATTAATCAGTACTGAGCGTCTAACCAACGCTCTGATGGGCTCATAGTCACCTGCTGCCATTGGGATATAAAGCTGAGTGTCTGCAAAGTGATGGTAACTGATCTTGTTGTTTGCTATAATCTGACCTGAGGAGAGCCTGTAGATGTTGAATAAATCACTTTTCCATGGACCAAATGGCAAAGCAAGAATTTAAACAAAAATAAAGATGTAATATACTTCTAAAAAAAAGAAAGAGATCACAGAAAATAGCAGAAAATGTTCATAATACAACTTAGGTTTTAGACCTCCCTACATTCTGATGTACCCTTCGGTGGTCCTGATGGTGTCAGAGTCCTGAATGCCTGAGCAGAGCAGCTGTGTAGGATTCTACAGAACCTCTTCCGCCTTAGTCTGACCCTGGTGACAGTTCCAGGGATGAGGAAGACCTCCTGCCTTGTTCCAGGACCAAAGACGACTCACCCAGCAGTCCTCAGTGACTATAGACCTGTTGCCCTGACAAACACATCATGAAGGTCCTAGAGAGACTTCTGCTGGTTCACCTCAGCAAGCAAACCAGCATCTATCAGGACCCCCTGCAGTCTGCTTATTGCTGCTTGATGATGTCATCATCCACCTGCTTTAACAAACCCACTGTCATTTAGACAAGGCAGACATCACTGCGAGGATGCTACGCACTGTCTGCGTAGGCAGGCCATTTTTACATTTATTGAAAGCACTCTGCTCTGTTTTTTCATTTTTAGATCACTAAAATAAGTGAATAAGAATTTTTCTGATCAAAATCACACTCCTAGACTGAAATGCAATAACAGATTTTCTTACTTACCTAACTGCACCTAAAATACAGTTTCTGCTACAGAAACTGTATTTTAGGATTTAAGAAAATGGAATTATAATAGAAAGAATTAGGTTTATATCGAAATGTTTATACATTTATCAGCTTGACTCAATATGAATTTATGATATCGGAAAAACATTTCTTCACAGTCAAAATAATACAAATATTTAAAAAATCTGAGATTAATTTCTAGACATCCAGAATGTTTATTCTAGGTGTGGAGAATGTTATTTTGTTTGAAATGGTAATTTTAACAAGAAAAAATGTTTTTTTTTTCAGATATCAGGAATACATATTCAGTAAAACCAGCACATATCAAAACAGCTTGCCATAGAATGTGACATAGCAATAGTGTTGTGACCGCAATAATATTAGGGGATTATTTCTTGAATGTTAGTGGGTCAATGTATCTCTTAAGGTGAAATCTTCTGGCAGCAGGTGAGGATGAAGAACAAAATCATTGTTCTAAAATAGAACCAGATTAAGTATCTCTTCGGATGTAATCATCCCAATAAATGGCTGTTATTAGCAGCTATCAGTCCCAAAGAATGGCTCCAGATTGTGCCAGTAGGCTCAGTAGATTGTTATTATTGAGTGAATCCTAACCCTAGAGTAATTCCTTTTCCACACAGAATTAATTAACCTTTTTATGTGTAATCTGAAAATAATTTCTTCATGTACTGTAAATATAACTGAACAAAAATAAAACAATCCATATGTCATTTGTATTAAACAAACAAAAACAACTAAATACTCTCCCTATAAATATTTAATTGTTGTGAATTAATGCCTATCATTCTTTTACAAGATCCTTGTCAAACGGGCATAACGTTTTTCTTTTTAACACCTAATGTTTCTGATGTGCCTAGAGATTCATATATATAATATATATATATGCCCAAAACTACATATACACTACATATTACATATGCACTTCAACTACATATATATATATATATATATATATATATATATATATGTATATATTTATTAAAACTACACCAAAATCTGACTAAATCAGGATATCAAACACTGTGAATGACTGTAAGGAGAGCAAAGACAGAGGACACTGCTGCTGACCAGGTTAGCTCTGGGAGGATGTTACTATGGCAACAGAAACAGAGGATGTGGAAACTCTCTTTGGGAAACGGAAAACCCAGAGTTTCCCTGATTTCAGGCTTAGGAAAGTTAGAGTTTTCAGTAAACCTGCTTCATGAAACAGAGCCGCGGTGAAGCGCTTTATGGCATGGTGTGGAAACAATCATCTGATCCTGAAGGTCAACAAAACAAGGAGATGATTGGAGATTTCAGAAGAAACAGGAAAAAGTGGAATCCTGTTAAAATCCTGGGAGAAGAAGTGGAGGTGGTGGAGGAGTAGAAATCCCTTGGTGTTCACCTGGACAACAACCTGGACTGGAGACACATCATCACGTTGTCATCATAATCATAATCATAGACACCAATAGCGGGTCTTAGCTCAGAGGCTGATCCAGATTCACTGCAACACATTTAGTGAAAAACTGGGTTTGGAAGACATCTGACTGATTGAGGACTCCAACATCAGTCTGCAGCATTTGAAAAACAAGTTCCTACCTGAATACAAACAGGAGAACGCATCATCAGTAAAAAAATAAGCTTAAAAAAATCTTCAGAAAACTTAAAGGAGCTAATTTAGTCAGAATAGAACACTATACCTAATCCTCAGTAAAGATAAAAGATTTAAAATGAATGCTAATAAAAAGATGTTTGATCTCTAGCAGCTGATCGGTGATTAGAAAATGTGAGTTGCACATAAAAAGCAGGACTTGTGTTGCTCCTGCTGGCCAAGCGCTCTGCCTGAACAGTGAGGACTTTATTCTCCCATCATCAAACCAGTAACGCTGCCATGTGGTATGCTTCAGCACCCCCCACCTTCCTCACAGCGCTGACAGCCCAGCCTGCTATGAATGGGCATCATACTTACCTACTTCCTGTAGGAGAGCGTCTCACTGAACACATCATGCCTTAATGGGACCTGCAGCTCTCCGCCAAAATAATTGATTCGAGTTACAGAGGAAATAGATCACTTTTTTCCCTATTTAGGGACCAGACAGCATTTCCTCCATGACTGATGCATCTGACAGCCATGTTCCTGAGCTAAGTGTTATTTGACGTTACCTTGCAGTGACTTTTGGGGAATTTGACTGGATCGCCTCTAATCCTGCATGTGAGAAACTTTCAAGTTTTCTGTCCATCAGCATTAAAAGCCTCGATATACAAAAACCATGAGAGATTTGGTTTGCTGATCTTTTTTTTATTTCCACTGAAACAGCTTATGCTGACAACCCAATCCATTTAATGTTCCTCAAGTGGGGGAGAGTTTCCCAGAGGAAATTATGCTGTTTACATTTTGAAAGGAACAGTTTTTTCAGTTCCCAGTCTCCTAGTGTCTGCATGAATGTGGGACTTCATCATCAGGAGCTGAGTTGATCCAAAGGGGAGGAAAATAAAACCTGAGCTTGAGCGCCATGAAAATCATCAGCTAAAGACTGCAAACCTTCCTGAGTCTGACCATCTTCTCTGATAAACCACTGCAAAGGGAAGCCATGAGGTCACAGGATGTTTGAGATTTTACAAACATGAATCTGAAAAGTGTGGCTGGGTGTTTGGGAGTGACAGAAACAGAAAGGCTGCATTTATAATCAAATTAAACTACTTTAAATTGTTTTGCTTGTGCTATGGGCTAAAGAAATAAACTTATGATGAAGACATAAGATGTTTAACTTTTCTGATTTGTAGTTTTTATTATCATTACTATTTTTATATCCACTTCCCAAGTGTTGGGTTCAAAAAGTGTGAGTTTATAGAGGAAGGAATGATCAGACACAGACAGGGATTTGCAACAACAGCCTCTGCAGAAGGGAGAAGAACTGCTAGCTCACAACCGGCACCTTTTCCTCCCTGCTCCCTTCACCGTAGAGCCTTTTATTAACAGATCACAACAGGATGGGGTGGGTCTTAAGACAGAATGACCCTGTAATGACCAATCAGCTGGAGGCAGGTCTTCAATGTTTCATATGTACACACATTAACTGTCTTCAGTGTTTCATATGAACACACACTAACTGTCTTTAATAAACCTAACACCAAGTTTGAATCATTCTGTGTTGTTTTTTTCCGTGGAGTCAAAAAAAAAAGAAACATTAAATGGTCATTGTAAGAAATCTGGAAAATTTCAAGCAATGAAAAACAGAAAAAATAAACTGTAGAGACTGTTTGAGTCATTAGCAATGAGTTTAGCTCAGGAATTATCTTAGTACAACTGAAACAAATGTGCCCCTCTATAACATAAGCAAAGAGTGTGTGAAAGAAAATGATTCTTTTCAGTTTTTTTCTATAGCGCCAATTCACAACACTCTCATCTCAAGGCACTTTACAGTTACCATACAGTGATTATTTCAGCTCAGCTGGGTTAATAATAGATTAGAAACACCTAGTAAGGATGTAAGTAATGTTTATTTATATAGCACCTTTCACAGACACAGACATCACAAAGTGCTTCACAAAATTACAAAACAAATAAAAACACATTTACAGTCACCAAAGACATGGTCATAAAACATCCCTTAATCTAGTAGAATTCAAATGCTTTCTTAAACAAACAGAATACCTGGATAAATAAGGATAGCATATGGAAAATTAAAGTTGCACAATCAAGTAAAAGGACATTTTCTTTTTATTCATACAGCAAAAACACAATTCAAAAGAACTTCTCTGAAATATAACCTGTCCATGTTGGTGGATCAAGGCTCCAAATGCAAAGACGAAAAGGCAGAGATGATTTCTTGCAGATTTAATGTAGAGGTAGAAGACCTAGAAATCATAGGCAGGGAACTGAGGATCCAAACCAGGGAAACATCAGGTAGATGGGCTCACCACCTGTAGGAGGGGCCAAAGGGGTCAGGTGCAATGTGCGATGGGTGGCAGTCGAGTTCAGGGACCTTGGCGTTCTGATCCTCGGCTGAAGAAACTGGCTTTAGGGACATGGAATGTCACCTCTCTGGTGGGGAAGGAGCCTGAGTTAGTGCGCAAGGTTGAAAGGTTCCGACTGGAGATGGTTGGACTTACCTCAACGCATGGCTCAGGCTCTGGAACCAGTCTCCTTGAGAGGGGCTGGACATTCTTCCACTGTGAGTTGCCCCTGGTGAGAGGCGCAAAGCAGGAGTGGGCATTCTTGTTGCCCCTCACCTTGGTGGCTGTGGGTTGTGTTTCACCCCGGTGAATAAGAGGGTTGCTTCCCTCCACATACGTGTAGGGGGGATGGGTTCTGACTGTTGTTTGTGCTTATGCGCTGAACAGCAGTTCAGATTACCCACCCTTTCTGGAGTCTTTGGGGGGGTACTGGAAGGTGCCCCTCCTGAGGACGCCCTTGTTTACGAGGGGACTTCGAAGCTCACGTAGGCAATGACAGTGAGACCTGGGGGGCGTAGTTGGAAGGAATGGCCCACCTGACCTGAACTCTAGAAGGAGCAGAGACCCAGATTTAGCTCCCAGCTTCAGCTGCTACAGCTAGAAACGACTGATTATGGCTGAAATCATAATGGACTCAGACCTGAACCTTCAGAGGCTCAGAAAGGCAGTTACTAAGTCAACCTTTGAACAGCTGAAGAACATTTCCAGGATTGAAGGACTTATGTCCCCGTGAGAAGGAGCTTTAACTCCCACCACCAGCAGAGCTTTGAACACGTTCCGAGGGAGGTGGGGGACATTGAGTCTGTGTCACGATCTGGCCTGTTTTCTCTCCCCTAATTAGTAATTCCTCTCACCTGTTTCCTCTGGTTTATATTCAGTTCAGCCTGAGCATTCAGAGCCAGATCTCTGTCAGTCTTTCTGTTCAGTTTTTATTTGGTTCCTGTCCTGGATCCTAGCTGCCAGTGGAAAGATGGTTTTAGTGTTTGTCTTGTCTCCTGATTGTCCACTGTTCCTCCCCCGTGGAGTCCTCTGGGTTTTTGGCTCATTATGGGGGGAGGTTCAGTTTTTATCCAGTAAGCCTGGCTCCAGGGTGGAGACCAGTTTAAAGTCTGCTTCAAGTTCCGGTACCTATGTCCTGTCTCGGCTACCCTCTTCCACTGTGCCTGCCTGTCTGCACCTGATCCTGTCTGCTCCTGTGCATGACCACCTGGTCATGCTTCTGGTCCCAGTCTGACTCTGATCCCTCCTGGGAGCCTGTGGATGCCTGGAAGTCTGGATCCTGCCACCTGTTTCTGTTCCTGTCTGACCTGGATCCTGCCTGTTCCTGTCTGTTCTGGATCCCTCACCAGGATCAGCTTCCAGCATCACCCCTGGGACTGCAGCACTGGGGACACTCGTGGTCTGGACTGTTAAACCAGGTAAGTGACCAACCCAGATAATCATATATCAGTTTATCGTGGTCACTTACCTGTGTTTCCTCCCCTAGAGTGTCTGAGATTGGGCGGTGCCCCCCCCCCCCCGCCTGCAGTGTCCGCGAGCCACAGCTCCGCTTTTGTTTTGTTTTTATTTTATTAAATCTTTTGAACTTTCCTACTGACTGTCTCTCCTGAATACTGGGTCCATCTGTCCGCGATTCATGACAGTCTGAGTGGACCATGTTCTGTGCCTCTATTGTTGAGGCGGCTAGTCGGAGCTGTGGCTGCAAAGTTGTCGGTGCATGTCACGGCAGCAACCCTCGAACACGTTGCTGGACACCAGCAGTGAGGGAAGCTATCAAGCTGAAGAAGGAGTCCTATCGGGCTTTATTGACCTGTGGGACTCCAGAAGCAGCTGATGTGTACCAGCAGTCAAAGAGGCAGGTGGCTCGGCTAGTCGCTGAGGCAAAAACTCGGGCGTGGCAATAGTTCGGAGAGGCCATGGAGAAACACTTCCGTACGGCTTCGAAGTGATTCTGGTCCAGAATCCGGCGTCTCAGGAGGGGGAAGCAGTGCAGTTCCAACTGTATTTAGAGTGGGGGTGGGTGCTGCTGACCTCGACTTGGGACGTCGTATGTCGGTGGGCGGAGTACTGCGAAGACCTCCTTAATCCCACCAACATGTCTTCCATTGAGGAAGCAGAGCCTAGGGGCTCCGGCTCGGATCCTCCCATCTCTGTTGCTGCGATCACTGAGGTGGTTAAAAAGCTCCTCAGTGGCAAGGCCCCAGGGGTGGATGAGATTCACCCAGAGTAAATTAAGGCTCTGGATGTTGCGGGGTTGTCTAGGTTAACACAGCGCTACAACATTGCATGGACATTAGGGGGAGTTCCCTTGGATTAGCAGACTGGGGTGGTGGTTGCTCTATTTAAAAAGGGAGACCGGAGGGTGTGTTCCAACTACAGAGGAATCACACTCTTAAGCCTCCCTGGTAAGGTCTATTCCGGGGTTCTAGTAAGGAGGGTCCGTCGGATAGTCGAATCTTGGATTCGTCCAGGCTGTGGAACACTGGATCAGCTCTACGCCCTCAGCAGGATTCTGGAGGGTTCATGGGAGTTTGCCCAACCAGTCTACATGTGTTTTGTAGATCTGGAGAAGGTATTCGACCGTCACCCTCGGGGGGTCCTGTGGGGGTTACTCCGGGAGTATGGGGTACCAGGCCCTTTAATAAGGGCTTTTAGGTCTCTGTATGACCAGTGTCAGAGCCTGGTCCACATTGCCGGCAGTAAGTCGGACTCATTTCCGGTGAGGGTTGGAAGGTTGCTTTTTGTTACCGATTCTGTTCTTTACTTTTATCGACAGAATTTCTAGGCACAGCCAAGGTGCTGAGGGGATCTGTTTTTGTGGCCTCTGTTATTCGCAGATGATGTGGTTCTGTTGGCTTCATCAGGACGTGATCTACAGCTCTCACTGGAGCGGTTCGCAGCCGAGTGTGAAGCGTCCGGAATAAGGATCAGTGCCTCCAAATTCTAGACCATGGTCATGAGGCGGAAGAGGGTAGACTGCCTTCTCTACTGTCACTACAAGCATGCTTAGTGTGAGGGATTGCTGAAGAGTCAATGAGTCAATGCAATCAACTGGTTTTCCTTAGATAGAAAACTTTGAACCAATCTGACTGGATGATATGGTGAACTGGAAAGTGCCTTGAAATTAAATGTGTTGTGAATTGGCACTATAGAAATAAACTGAATAGAACTGAATTGAAAAGAACTAAAGTGAAGTAAAAGGAAAATAAGACCAATGGGTAGAAAAGAAAGAATGACCAAGAATAAAACTCTAAGAGAAGGGAATGGAGATAACTGAAGCCATAGAAAATATTACCTAAAGATAAGAGAAGAACTCTAACTAAAACTGGACCAAGAAATAAATAACTCAACAAATGCTAATAAATGATAATAAGGAAGAGTAAAACTACGAATTCAAAAATGATGAAAATCTTAATAATACAGAATAAAAGAAATAACTGAAAACTCAAAGTGAAAACTAAACAGCACCAAAACCTGGCAGATCATGAAATTATCGTGACCTGTTGATGTCATTTTTCTTATTTTTGTGTTTTATACTTTCTTTTGGCTCAGTTTTTTAGTAAATAACCGGCATATATATTTACAATGGGGGAATCTAGACAGAATAACACCACAGACTGCTAATTAATTGTTCCATCGGTTTTTGGAAAAACCCCAGAAGCTCTGAAAAAATAGTTTAGTTTAGTTCAACAGAGCTGTATCTGGATGAAAGACACAGCTGGGGAGACACAGTGACAGACTGGGGTCTGAGCTGGAGGTAAGGGAGGATGATGTACAGTCCTTCTAGGACTGAATTAAAACAGATTTTTAAAGCATCCTAAAAACCTCTTCAGATCATACCTTATTTCATCCTTTATCAAATGCTTTTTCTCTATATTTAATTCTAATTAATAAAGCTCCACCCTGGCTGCACTTCTTTAGACTATTCACAACTAACAGAAAAGTTTCCACTGATTTCTGAACTTCAGTGATCAGCGCTCCACTCTCTGATTGACTGATTGCATAAATCATGAGGATCTAATATTAAATTAAAATGTCAATTCAAAAAATGTTAAATGTGGTTTATTTAACATAAGATGTCATTCCTCTAAATCTCTGCCAGTTAATGATTTGATTTGTGATAACCACATTGATTTATGTTGCCTTACAGAAACCTGGCTGCAGCAAGAGGATTATGTGAGCATAAATGAGGCAACTCTTTTTAGTTATGATTTGGAAAACTTTTATTATCATTGTGTACACAGAGTTTATAGAAAACAAAATTTGGTTTAGTAAAGCTCACATGACATTTATTGTCCGTAAAGTGCAGCAGTGATCAAATATAAACAGTGTGATATTGTCAGGTTTCTGTTATGTTTTTCTTTTCAGTATTCAGTCTTGCTTTACTCCTTGTTTTATAGTCCTAGTATTTTTTAACATTGTGGTATTTCCAGTCTTCCAGGTTTCTCTTTTGTTGCTCTCTGCTGCCCTCTTATGTTCTCCTTCTTCCCTAGCTCTTTCCCTCTTGTTCTGTGCACACCTGCTCCCAGTTTCCTCATTAGCCTCCTCTTTGTCTCAGTCTCCTTTAAAAGCCCTCTCTCTTCAGTTCCCCTTTGCTGGGTCCTCGTCAAACACCGTCAAACTTGCTCCAACTCCTTCTTATGATTGTGATTCCCCTGATGTCTCCATGGTTTCTGGTACGTTTAGACTTGTTTTCATGTTTTTGATTTTGGGATTTTTGGACTCCTGGTTTCATGTTTGTTTGGACTTTGTTTTCTTTAGATTTTTGGATAACCTGCCTTTGTTTTCAGTATCCCTTTTTAATTAAATCAATGAAATTCACCTCTGCCTTTCTGCCTCTGCTTTGGGTCAACACTCAATAACCAAATCCTGACGAGTAGAAAAGATGCATTGATCATGAAGTTCAGAGCACTAATATATATGGTGCAGAGTTTTGGTTCGGTGTGATCAGTGTGATGCAGAGTCTGTGACATGATTTGGAGTTTTCTCAAACAGTTCATCAGTCTGATGGCGGTGAGGAAGAAGTTGTTGCAGAACCTGACTGAACATATGACTGTAAATTTACAGTTCTAACATTTTGATATATATAATGATAAAATATAGTAAAATACTATAACCCATTTTACAAAACATTCATCAGTCTGATGGCGGTGGGGAAGAAGCTGTTACAGAACCTGCTGGTCCTGATGTTACGGGCTCGGGACACACAGCGCTGGGATGAAATGTTTTTAATGGAGGGAAGAGGAGCCCCCATGAGCCTCTCTGCTGTTCTCACCTTCTTCCAGTCTGAGGCGCTGCAGCCTCCACACCATACAGCAAATTTTTAGACAAGTTTTCAGAGCTCCTTTCTGATTTAATATTAAATACTGACAGGGTCATCGTAGTGGGAGATTTTAACATCCATGCTGACATTGAAGGGGATAGCTTAAGAGCAGCCTTTAATAATACCTTAGGCTTTGTTTAAAATGTGAATAGTCCCACACATTCTCATCTTCCTACTTTGGATCTTTTGCTAACAAATGACATAGAAGGTGAAGAAATAACAGTATTTCCTCACAACCCTGTCCTCTCTGACCACTTTTTAATAACCCTCAGGATTACTTTAACAGAGTTCTCCTCCCCCAAAAGAAGGTTTCACTTTAGCAGATCGTTATTAGATAGTGCAGTTATAAATTTGTCTGTTCGCCAGTAAATTTGACTGTTTTCCAGCATATCCTAATGCTAACGCTAACACAGCCAAACCATGTTTACTTGGTAGCAGCCGTAGTTTAATGTTTGGGGTGTGTTCAGTCATCTTGGCTGATTGGGAGGCCCCTCTGGTTGTTTTCAGCATCGTCTAGGCCCCTGAGAGGAGTGGCGGGTTTCGGGCTAACAGGGATCATCTGCTCCACTTGCAGTTTTAGCTCATGTGCTAAATTAATCAGGGGCTCTTTAATGGCAGAAAAATCCTCCTGTGTGTCGCTGAAGAAGGGGCTTGACACCACCACCCTAACCCAGGACCCCCCAGGTGAGGGCTGCGTTTAAGCATGAACCTTCAGACTCCATAAACAGCCGCTGTCTGTAAAATGGGCAGCGTCTGAAACTCACACAAAAGCACGACCTCACAGAGGGCCCTATTAATGATCCGACTGTCTGATTGTTCCAAATCTGTGGATTCCTGCTGGCTGACGCTTCCTCCTGATTGTAATTTATGTGGGAAGTCCTCACTGTCCAACACTGGGCCCAGGAGGGACCCAGCATTCTGAAGGAGCCTGTTTCTCCCTGCCTGCTCCTGTTTTTCTGCTCCTCAGCCTCAGCTCTGTTGTTTAGGCCAAGCTGTCATCAGGCTGCGTACCGCATGATTCAGCCCTCCAATAGGCGAGAACATGACTAAGAACGGTTTGGATCCTCCCTCTGCTGTAAGCGCTGCTCTGAATGATGCCTTTAGACTGATTATGGCTCCTTCAAACACCATGCTGGGAATAATGAAGGTCCATTTGGACTGAACCCAGAGACAAAATCCAGGCGGGTCTGATCCTACTCTGCCACGTCCCCGGCACAACCAGGACCAACTGGGTCAGCAGGAGGGGCGGGGCAGAGCGCTTCACCATTTCAAAGGAACCCTGAAGGGAACGGGCCGGCAGAGAGGAGGCAGTCCACAAAACACCCACTTCCTCTCAGAAAATGGCTCCGTAGCTCAGAGCTGTAAACACAGACCCGCTGCTGTTCTACGAGTCTTTGGTAGCCAGCTGGACCTGGTTCTGGTTGGAACATTTTTGGCAACAGGTGCTCAGGCAGATAAAAAGAAGAAAAAAGAAAAAAAGGTAGCGAGGGCAAAGCGTGGAATGATATGGATGAAGTGAAAATAGGAGGAGGCTTTTCTTGGCCTCCTGCTGCAGAGTCTGAAAATGAAATCAATCATGATAGCCAGAGATTCACATGTCAGACACGTTTTCTGAGCGATCTGCAGCAGAACATGAACAATAAACCAGCAATGGTTTTAATATCTTTTATTTCCCTTTAGTTATGCGCCTCTGTTGCTCTACATCCCACATTTTTTACATATCGCATACAATGCTGACGACCAACAGATGAAGTTGGACTTTTCCTGCACAGATCAGAGTTCAGTCTTTATTTTTCACATTAATGAAAAAAAACTGATTTTTAATCAGTCTAATCTAGTGAATTGATTTGATTTAGGAGAGATGTTCCGTGGGTCTCTGCTTTCCCAGGCAGACGTATCCCAGGAGGAAGAGGAGGATGGGGAGGAGGCAGGGTGGGGGGCTGATTAGAACCCCCCATTATTAAAATAATTTTAAACTAATTTAGTTAATCGCTAACTGAAGTAAAGAGACTGTAAAACCTGCCTTTAGCTGACAGAGCAACTCACTGAGAGCAGTAATTATACCAACACTGTACAAATAAAAAAAATATAATCATGTTGCATTTAAGATTTTAAAAATCTATTTTTCCTGTCAATGTGCTCTATAATCCAAATGGAAAAGTTTTAGCTTCAACTGGTTTAATTCTGTAAAAAATCTTCTTCAGGAAAATTTGGTTATCCGAATATAAATTGATTAATTAATAAAAATAATCCACAAATTGATCAACTTGCTAAATAATCGTTAGTTGATAGATATATCTATATAGAGATACGGATATAGCCTCTGCAAGTTTTTTCCTACTTAAATTTCAACAATTCTGTTCTATTTTATATGTACCTGTATATCATTAATATAAACTTTATTTGCAGAGCCCATTAAAATAGCTGAAAACTGAACATGGCTAAAAATAACAAAACAAAAGAATAAAATGCAGCATTAAATATATAAAACAAGGTTACAATAACAATTTGTTTAAACTAAATAATTAAGTCCAGAATGCAAGAATACAAATACTTCCTTCCTTGGCTATCTATTCTTTACTGGAGGAAATATACATTATATTTTTAAAATAGTCTTGTTAGTTTTGTTTCATCTAAGCTCATTTTCATTATGGCCTGTTGGTATTCAAATACAATAAAAACCATCAAAATAATTCTTTTTTTTTTTTCTTTATGGGTGTACTTGGTGCTGCCCCAACTTGTTGCTCATCAAAAACCAAAATAAATGGTTTTTCAAGATGATGCAAAGTTAAATGTGACACTGTTACCATTAGTTATAAAACTAAGAAAATTAAGTCTAAGGAAGTTATCATCCAGAATGGTAGAAAAATGTTCCTTTAATAGGGTAGAGCAGGAAAGCTTCTGGCCTTAACAGTTTTTCCTGCATTACTTTTATACTTTAAGCAGTTTTAAACAATGGTACTTTTACTGGAGTAAAAAGCTGAAGTTGATCCTCTAACTTCTATGTTTTTAAACTGTAGGATTTATAGACATGAATAATTTCCAGTCTTAAAAGCAGCAAATAAAAGTTATTTTTTTAAAACTTAAAAGAATGAAAGGAAATATTAAGCTGAACTAAACCTGGAGCCTCAGTAAAAAGTCTGTCTTCACGCGTCCAAAAGTTTTGTATCAAATCAACCCATTAATATTTATTAAATAATTTTAGATTTAATTTCAAACTAAAGCTGTTGTGAGATGATTTCAGTGTTTGGACGGTTTGATGTTATTTAGAAAAGTTAAACAACGACATTCAGTCAGACGCCTGCTGCTGGTTTCCATTTTAGAGACAAAATTAAATGATTAAAGTTATTATTATAATAACCAGTAATATCAACCCTGAAGAGGAGGAAGACCACCTCTGAAATCCAGGACCTTTTTCAGGAAGTTTTGGTTTTTGATGCAAAAAAAGCTTGGATTGAGCCGGAACCAGGACCGGTCCTTGGTTCTGTTCTGATGGTACCAGGACCGGTGTGTTTGATTGTTGCTGATGATGTTTGACAGCTGCTGTATAAATAAAACTCAGCAGAGTGGAGCAGAAATTCATCTAATCCTCATTTGCTAAAACAAACATTCAGATTTATTCCCAGCCAAATAAACCTGGCGCTGGTGATGATGATGATGATGATGATGATGATGATGACAGGCTTTTTATAAACGCCTCTCCATCGCTGATGGAAAACAAAAAGGAGCATTTCTCCCAACAGGAAGTGACTTCATCACCCGTCTGGTCAGGAGCGACCCTGCAGCCACTACGGAGGCCCGCTGGGTCCAAACCGCCCCCGTCTGATGATTAACAATTGAACTTAATTGATCTCACACTGGAGGAATTCCCCCGCTGCTTTTAAGTCATCCCCAGTGGGCTGCCATTGTGCGGCGCCCGGGGAGCAGTGTGGGGTTAAGGGTCTTGCTCAGGGACCCAGAGTGGAGGCTGTGAGAGTGGGACTCAAACTCAGAACCTCTGGTTTCCGCCCCATGCAATGATGCTAAAGATGCTAAAGCTGCTAATGATGCTAAAGCTGCAGCATCCTACAGTTCAGTCAGTTAATGACGTCACTCTGCACTGGAGGCAAAATGTCAAACATTCATTAATTTTTTTTCCCAGCAGAATATTAATTCTGGTCTGACAGAGATTATTGATTATTCTCATAGAGATTATTTCAGCTGAAGGTTTATTAAAGCTGAATAATCCCGGTGAGCATCGAGCTTTAGTAGATGATCTACAGAGATTAATTATTAACAAACAGCAGATAAACAAAAATAATAAAAATAAAAATCGACAAAAATGATAATATTATTATTATTATTATTAGTATCATTATGGCGGATCTGTCATCATGTTCTATTATTTCTCTATTTTCAGGTTGAGATGAAAAAACATTGAATTTCTAAACGCTGCAGTTAAAATCAGATTTATTTCCACTTTAGCTTCGTTACAAATAAAAAAACACACTATTATTATTGGATATTTATTAGTCTTTGTGTTTTATTTATTTTTTTTCACATTTTCTGTTTTATTATATATATATTTTTTTTGGTCTTTCTGTTTTATTATATTTTTTTTCGGTCTTTCTGTTTTATTATATTTTTTCGGTCTTTCTGTTTTATTATATATTTTATTGGTCTTAATGTTTTATATTTTCTTCGGTCTTTATGTTTTATATTTTTTTTTCGGTCTTTCTGTTTTACTATATTTTTTTCGGTCCGGTTCTAATTTCCAGGATTCGCTTCCGTTGGTTCTGGGAAACCGGGCCGTTTTTCCTCCTCTGTTTTCTCATCGTTTCTCCTCATGATCCATTTCACTGGTTTACTGGTTTCACTGGGAGCCCAGCGGAATCTCTGCTCCTCGGTTCCGGTTCTGGATCCGCTGCTGAAGATTTGGCCCCGGTTATTCCTCTGGTTCGGTTCTGGGTCCGGATTCGGCCTCAGCTCCTGGTTCTGCGCTGGTTCCGATCAAGATCCTAAATCTGCGATTTTACTGAGAAAAATGTCTTTCAATTTATTTGATTTTAGTTCGCTTCGTTTTTACACTGAAAATAAAAAATAAATCTAAATCAGTTCTTTCTTTATAGAGGGGGTCACTATTTACAATTAATATATGAAGTGAATATTTTCTATTTATCTTATTTTAAGAATAAAGATCCTCTATTTAACTGCTGAAATGAAGGATAAATACATTTTATTTACTTCTAGATCGTTTCTGCAGTAAAAAATGTTCACTTCTACTGTTGCTACAAATTTACTTCGATATATACGGTGTTAAAAAATATATATATATATTATTTATTTATTTTTTTCATATTAAAGGCATCTTAAAAATAAGTTTTTATTAAACTGGTTGTTTGTTGATTTTTTTTTCTTTATTAATCGATTTATAGTTGTATTTATTAGCAGAACCAGACAGATTAAATTGAGTTCAATAAGTGATCTTATTAATAATATTCTAAATTATTAAATATTAGTTAAACATTTTAAGGCACACATTGTTTGATAAATTTGTTTATTTCTCTATTTTGTGTTCAAAAAATGGATCCTTTAAGTTAAAAGTTCTGCTGCATCAGAACCTGCTGGAATATCTAGATTCTCCAGATCCCAGCAGCATCAGAACCTCATTGAACATCTAGATTCTCCAGATCCCAGCAGGCAGCATCAGAACCTGCTGGAACATCTAGATTCTTTAGATCCCAGCAGCAGCTTTAACATAAAAAAACATCTTTGTTCCAGCAGAGCCTAAATGAAAGCAGAGCTGGTTCTGCAGGGTTCTGGTTCTGCTGGGTTCTGGTTCTGCATCATAATCTCCTCCTTTCTGTGCAGAGCACAAAGCAGAGGGGCGGTTCTGGTTCTGATCTTTTGGGCCCCAGTAAAGCAGACTGGTCTCCTCTGCCGGTTAAACTGGGATCATGTGACGTTCGCAGCCGATTCTGGTTTCCAATGAAAGGAGCCGAAGTTACTGAAAATATATTTAATAATTAAAGATGGCGGATACATAAAGGGATGCAGACAGAGCCGATCCAGCAGGAAAACAGACCTACTGCACAGATTCCTTCCTTCCTCAGAAGCACCGAGTCCATCATGGGGGGGTTAACCCCTCTGCAGCAGCTCACATAGAGTCCACTTTAGTCCTTCAGTCCTTTAGTCATCCAGCCCTCGTGTCCTCCATTCCTTGAGTCCTCCTGTCCTCCATTCCTTCAGTCCTCCTGTCCTCCATTCCTCCAGTCATCCTTTCCTCCAGTCCTCCTGTCCTCCAGTCCTCCTGTCCTCCAGTCCTTCAGTCCTTTAGTCCTCCTGTCCTCCATTCCTTTAGTCCTCCTGTCCTCCATTCCTTTAGTCCTCCTGTCCTCCAGTCCTCCTGTCCTCCATTCCTCCAGTCCTCCTTTCCTCCAGTCCTCCTGTCCTCCAGTCCTCCTGTCCTCAATTCCTTCATTCCTTTAGTCCTCCTGTCCTCCATTCCTTTAGTCCTCCTGTCCTCCAGTCCTTCAGTCCTCCTGGTCAAAGCGGGCCGCTGGCTCCAGTTCTGCAGCAGATCTCTTCTGCTCGGTCAGCTGCTCGCTGCTGGGGATGGAGTTTTTCTTCGGTCGGCCTTTAGGCTTGGTGGGGGACTCCAGACCGCCGCCCTGCAGAACCTGCGAGTAGAGAGGCCCCCTCCTTATTATCAGCAGATTATTATTAATCTTCTAGATTAAAAAGCAGCAGAGCCAGACTTACAATCTTCTTCCACTTCATCCTCCGGTTCTGGTACCAAGTTTTAACCTGCAGCTGACTGAGGCCCAGAGATTCAGCCAGATCTATTCTGCAAAGATCAGAAACGACAGAACTTTTCTATGTTGTGTTTTCTAAGCTCTCCTTATTTCACCTCCCAGTTAAAGAAATAATACAATCATTGATCTATTAAAGAACATTTAGTTACTGTAACAGCCCTGCTGACATGAAATGTTAATTAAAGCATTAATACTAAAATTAATTCGCGTTAAAATTAAAAAAAATTAAAGCATAATGCTAAAATGTATTCATGTTAAAGATAAAAAATTAAAGCATTAATTCTAAAATTTATTCATGTTAAAAATAAAAACAATTAAAACATTAATGCTAAATTTTTTAGGATTTTTGACCAAATAAAATGAACCAGTAGAGAATCCCAGTAAAACCAGTGAGATGATCAGCAGCAGGTTTATAAATATAAATCAATTTACCTTCAGTCATTTCAACACAAACATTAAATGATAAATATTAATTAGAGTGTTATAGATTATTTTAAAGGTTTATGCATTTAGAATTAATAAAATATATTTGATCAAAATGAAAACTAATGAGTTTAATAATTCCAATAATTAATTTTATAGTTTTATTGCATCATAATCACCTTTAGGTTTAAACCTTTATGCAGTTTAAATAATTAATTATTTAACCATTATTGATTCTAACAGTTATTATTATAAATGAATCAGATTTACTATCTGATGATTCTGCATCATGTTCAGATTATTTTAAATGTAATAAAATGATATAAATCTTTTAGATAAAACCAGGAGCAGAACCTCCGCTGCTCATTTCTACCCAGAAGGTTCTGGATGTTCAGAACCGAACCGTTTTATTTTTCTTCCTCCGATCAAACTAAACTAGATTTTATTTTCTCCGCCGAACCAGCAGAGCCTCCTGCGGAGCATCACCTGTCGGGGGTGGACAGGTACTTCTGCTTCTCGAAGCGCTTCTCCAGGCCC
Organism: Cyprinodon diabolis; assembly: GCA_030533445.1. Taxonomy (NCBI): domain Eukaryota; kingdom Metazoa; phylum Chordata; class Actinopteri; order Cyprinodontiformes; family Cyprinodontidae; genus Cyprinodon; species Cyprinodon diabolis. Next base: position 2,921,386 of record CM060081.1, read on the forward strand.
ATCAGCTGCAGCTCGGTGAACACCGTCCTGCTCCGGCGGCCCTTCTTGCTCTTCCCGCCTCCGTCCGCTCCGGCCTCCAGCTTCCCGCGGAGGTGGAGGTCCAGAGGGAGGTGGTGTCCGGCGGAGCCGACCTGCAGGCCCGGAGGGGCGGACAGCAGCGGGGTGCCCAGCGAGCAGGAGAGGGGGGGCAGGGGCAGCTTGAGGAGGCCCACCTGGTCGGCCTTCAGCACTGGAGGAGGACCGGGAGGAGAGAGATATAGGAGTCAGTGATGTTACAGCAGGAAGTTCTAGTTCTATGTTCTGTGAATCAACATGGAGCCATTTTACACCTGAAGTTTAGATTATTTGACCATATAGATCTATCTCTTCCAGAAGCTGTTTAATCATTTTAAAGTTTTTAATGATACCTTCTGCATTTTTTCTAATTGAAAATAAAGTACAAAATCAAATCTTTTGAACATTTATCTCCATTTAGGATTAGATTAAATCAGAATCAATAACCGATGAAGCTTCTGGCTCACACTGAGTCCATGTTCGCTCCGGTTCTCACCCAGCTGGCTGTGGAAGGGCCGGGCGGCCAGCAGAGCCTGGACCCCGAACCTCAGCAGCTCCCCGGCCGGTGCAGACGCCTTGTTCTCCGGGGGGTCCGTCAGGATCTCCTCTATCATGAAGCTCCGGTACCGGTGCGTCCTGTGGTCCGGCTGCACGTCCGGCGGGTAGTAATGCGCGCTCATGTCCAGCGGGTGCTGCATCCTGCGGGCCGTTCGGTCCAGTCCAAGCGCGTTCACGGATGCTCGCTCCTTCAGAGGCCCTCAGAGTCACAACAAGTCATGGTTCCTGGAAGAGCTGCTAGCTCCTCTCCTTTAGGGTGGTGGTGGTGGGGGGAGGGGGGGGCTGATGATGGTCCCAGCATGTGCACGGCCTGTTGCTGCTCCTGCTGAGCCCCGCACCTTGGCAGTGAGGACGGGAGCAGCCTTCTGGAGTTAAGACCTCCTCCGTGGCTCCGCCCTCCCCAGCGGGGCTGGTCCAGGCCGCCTCCTGCCTCTGGCTCAGATGAACCTCCATGCAAAGGCAGCTATCATGCAGAGAGGGAGGCAAAGCAGAAGGAAATGATGGGGGGGTTCTCCTTCCTTTCTTTACTTCATTTCTTGGTTTGTTAAAGGATTTCCCAGCAAGCATTAATAAAGTCATTCTGAATCATTCTGAGCGCAGCGTCACACAGAACTTTATTCGGATCAACCATCAGTTGATCCGAATAAAGACTGAAAACAAAATGGCTGCTCTACGGATAAACCTGAAAACATGGCAGCTCTATGGATGACCCTGAAAACATGGCCGCCCTATGGATGACCCTAAAAACATGGCCGCTCTATGGATTACCCTGAAAACATGGCCGCTCTATGCATGACCTGCTCTATGGATGACCCTGAAAACATGGCAGCACTATGGATGACCCTGAAAACATGGCTGCTCTATGGATGACCTGCTCTATGGATGATCCTGAAAACCTGGCAGCTCTATGGATGACCCTGAAAACATGGCCGCTCTATGGATGACCTGCTCTATGGATTACCCTGAAAACATGGCAGCTCTATGGATGATCCTGAAAACCTGGCCGCTCTATGGATGACCCTCTCTATGGATGATCCTGAAAACCTGGCAGCTCTATGGATGACCTGCTCTATGGATGACCCTGAAAACCTGGCGGCACTATGGATGATCCTGAAAACCTGGCAGCTCTATGGATGACCCTGAAAACATGGCTGCCCTATGGATGACCCTGAAAACATGGCCGTTCTATGGACGACCTGCTCTATGGATTTCCCTGAAAACATGGCAGCTCTATGGATGATCCTGAAAACCTGGCCGCTCTATGGATGACCCTCTCTATGGATGACCTGCTCTATGGATGACCCTGAAAACCTGGCAGCTCTATGGATGACCCTGAAAACATGGCCGCTCTATGGATGACCTGCTCTATGGATTACCCTGAAAACATGGCAGCTCTATGGATGATCCTGAAAACCTGGCCGCTCTATGGATGACCCTCTCTATGGAAGACCTGCTCTATGGATGACCCTGAAAACCTGGCAGCTCTATGGATGACCCTGAAAACATGGCCGCTCTATGGATGACCTGCTCTATGGATGACCCTGAAAACATGGCAGCTCTATGGATGATCCTGAAAACATGGCCGCTCTATGGATGACCTGCTCTATGGATTACCCTGAAAACATGGCAGCTCTATGGATGACCCTGAAAACCTGGCGGCACTATGGATGACCCTGAAAACATGGCTGCTCTATGGATGAACCTGAAAACATGGCCGCTCTATGGATGACCCTGAAAACATGGCTGCTCTATAGATGACCCTGAAAACATGGCCTTTCTATAGATGACCCTGAAAACATGGCTGCTCTATAGATGACCCTGAAAACATAGCTGCTCTATGGATGACCCTGAAAACATGGCTGCTCTATGGATGAACCTGAAAACATGGCCGCTCTATGGATGACCCTGAAACCATGGCCGCCCTATGGATGACCCTGAAAACATGGCCGCTCTATGGATGACCTGCTCTATGGATTACCCTGAAAACATGGCCGCCCTATGGATGACCTGCTCTATGGATGACCCTGAAAACATGGCCGCTCTATGGATGACCTGCTCTATATATGACCCTGAAAACATGGCAGCTGTATGGATGATCCTGAAAACATGGCCGCTCTATGGAGGACCTGCTCTATGGATTACCCTGAAAACATGGCAGCTCTATGGATGACCCTGAAAACCTGGCGGCACTATGGATGACCCTGAAAACATGGATGCTCTATGGATGAACCTGAAAACATGGCCGCTCTATGGACGACCCTGAAAACATGGCTGCTCTATAGATGACCCTGAAAACATGGCCGTTCTATGGATGACCCGCTCTATGGATAACCCTGAAAACATGGCTGCTCTATGGATTACCCTGAAAACATGGCAGCTCTATGGATGATCCTGAAAACCTGGCCGCTCTATGGATGACCCTCTCTATGGATGATCCTGAAAACCTGGCCGCTCTATGGATGACCCTGAAACCATGGCCGCCCTATGGATGACCCTGAAAACATGGCCGCTCTATGGATGACCTGCTCTATGGATTACCCTGAAAACATGGCCGCCCTATGGATGACCTGCTCTATGGATGACCCTGAAAACATGGCCGCTCTATGGATGACCTGCTCTATATATGACCCTGAAAACATGGCAGCTGTATGGATGATCCTGAAAACATGGCCGCTCTATGGAGGACCTGCTCTATGGATTACCCTGAAAACATGGCAGCTCTATGGATGACCCTGAAAACCTGGCGGCACTATGGATGACCCTGAAAACATGGATGCTCTATGGATGAACCTGAAAACATGGCCGCTCTATGGACGACCCTGAAAACATGGCTGCTCTATAGATGACCCTGAAAACATGGCCGTTCTATGGATGACCCGCTCTATGGATAACCCTGAAAACATGGCTGCTCTATGGATTACCCTGAAAACATGGCAGCTCTATGGATGATCCTGAAAACCTGGCCGCTCTATGGATGACCCTCTCTATGGATGATCCTGAAAACCTGGCAGCTCTATGGATGACCTGCTCTATGGATGACCCTGAAAACCTGGCGGCACTATGGATGATCCTGAAAACCTGGCAGCTCTATGGATGACCCTGAAAACATGGCTGCCCTATGGATGACCCTGAAAACATGGCCGTTCTATGGATGACCTGCTCTATGGATTTCCCTGAAAACATGGCAGCTCTATGGATGATCCTGAAAACCTGGCCGCTCTATGGATGACCCTCTCTATGGATGACCTGCTCTATGGATGACCCTGAAAACCTGGCAGCTCTATGGATGACCCTGAAAACATGGCCGCTCTATGGATGACCTGCTCTATGGATTACCCTGAAAACATGGCAGCTCTATGGATGATCCTGAAAACCTGGCCGCTCTATGGATGACCCTCTCTATGGAAGACCTGCTCTATGGATGACCCTGAAAACCTGGCAGCTCTATGGATGACCCTGAAAACATGGCCGCTCTATGGATGGCCTGCTCTATGGATGACCCTGAAAACATGGCAGCTCTATGGATGATCCTGAAAACATGGCCGCTCTATGGATGACCTGCTCTATGGATTACCCTGAAAACATGGCAGCTCTATGGATGACCCTGAAAACCTGGCGGCACTATGGATGACCCTGAAAACATGGCTGCTCTATGGATGAACCTGAAAACATGGCCGCTCTATGGATGACCCTGAAAACATGGCTGCTCTATAGATGACCCTGAAAACATGGCCTTTCTATAGATGACCCTGAAAACATGGCTGCTCTATAGATGACCCTGAAAACATGGCAGCTCTATGGATGACCCTGAAAACCTGGCGGCACTATGGATAACCCTGAAAACATGGCTGCTCTATGGATGAACCTGAAAACATGGCCTCTCTATGGATGAACCTGAAAACATGGCCGCTCTATGGATGACCCTGAAAACATGGCTGCTCTATGGATGACCCTGAAAACATGGCTGCTCTATGGATGAACCTGAAAACATGGCCGCTCTATGGATGACCCTGAAAACATAGCTGCTCTATGGATGACCCTGAAAACATGGCTGCTCTATGGATGAACCTGAAAACATGGCCGCTCTATGGATGACCCTGAAACCATGGCCGCCCTATGGATGACCCTGAAAACATGGCCGCTCTATGGATGACCTGCTCTATGGATTACCCTGAAAACATGGCCGCCCTATGGATGACCTGCTCTATGGATGACCCTGAAAACATGGCCGCTCTATGGATGACCTGCTCTATATATGACCCTGAAAACATGGCAGCTGTATGGATGATCCTGAAAACATGGCCGCTCTATGGAGGACCTGCTCTATGGATTACCCTGAAAACATGGCAGCTCTATGGATGACCCTGAAAACCTGGCGGCACTATGGATGACCCTGAAAACATGGATGCTCTATGGATGAACCTGAAAACATGGCCGCTCTATGGACGACCCTGAAAACATGGCTGCTCTATAGATGACCCTGAAAACATGGCCGTTCTATGGATGACCCGCTCTATGGATAACCCTGAAAACATGGCTGCTCTATGGATGAACCTGAAAACATGGCCGCTCTATGGATGACCCTGAAAACATGGTAGCTCTATGGATGATCCTGAAAACATGGCCGCTCTATGGATGACCCTGAAAACATGGCCGTTCTATGGATGACCCGCTCTATGGATGACCCTGAAAACATGGCTGCTCTATGGATGAACCTGAAAACATGGCCGCTCTATAGATGACCCTGAAAACATGGCTGCTCTATGGATGACCCGCTCTATGGATAACCCTGAAAACATGGCTGCTCTATGGATGAACCTGAAAACATGGCCGCTCTATGGATGACCCTGAAAACATGGCAGCTCTATGGATGATCCTGAAAACATGGCCGCTCTATGGATGACCCTGAAAACATGGCCGTTCTATGGATGACCCGCTCTATGGATGACCCTGAAAACATGGCTGCTCTATGGATGAACCTGAAAACATGGCCGCTCTATAGATGACCCTGAAAACATGGCTGCTCTATGGATGACCCTGAAAACATGGCTGCTCTATGGATGAACCTGAAAACATGGCCGCTCTATGGATGACCCTGAAAACATGGCCGCCCTATGGATGACCCTGAAAACATGGCCACTCTATGGATGACCTGCTCTATGGATTACCCTGAAAACATGGCCGCCCTATGGATGACCTGCTCTATGGATGACCCTGAAAACATGGCAGCTCTATGGATGACCCTCTCTATGGATGACCTGCTCTATGGATGACCCTGAAAACATGGCAGCTCTATGGATGATCCTGAAAACCTGGCAGCTCTATGGATGACCCTGAAAACATGGCCGCTCTATGGATGACCTGCTCTATGGATTACCCTGAAAACATGGCAGCTCTATGGATGACCTGCTCTATGGATTACCCTGAAAACATGGCCACCCTATGGATGACCCTGAAAACATGGCCGCTCTATGGATTACCTGCTCTATGGATTACCCTGAAAACATGGCCACCCTATGGATGACCCTGAAAACATGGCCGCTCTATGGATGACCTGCTCTATGGATTACCCTGAAAACATGGCCGCTCTATGGATGATCCTGAAAACCTGACCACTCTATGGATGACCCTCTCTATGGATGACCTGCTCTATGGATTACTCTGAAAACATGGCAGCTCTATGGATGACCCTGAAAACATGGCCGCTCTATGGATGACCTGCTCTATGGATTACCCTGAAAACCTGGCATCTCTATGGATGACCTGCTCTATGGATGAACCTGAAAACCTGGCGGCACTATGGATGACCCTGAAAACATGGCAGCTCTATGGATGATCCTGAAAACCTGGCAGCTCTATGGATGACCCTGAAAACATGGCCGCTCTATGGATGACCTGCTCTATGAATGACCCTGGAAACATTGCCGCTCTATGGATGACCCTCTCTATGGATGACCCTGAAAACCTGGCGGCACTATGGATGACCCTGAAAACATGGCAGCTCTATGGATTATCCTGAAAACCGGGCGGCACTATGGATGATCCTGAAACCATAGCCGCTCTTTGGATGACTGACCCGCTCTATGGATGACCCTGAAAACATAGCCGCTCTATGGATGATCCTGAAAACATGGCCGCTCTATGGATGACCTTGAAAACATGGCCGCTCTATATATGACCCTAAAAACATGGCGGCTCTATAGATGACCCGCTCTATGGATGACCCTGAAACATGGCCGCTCTATGGATGACCCGCTCTATGGATGACCCTGAAAACATGGCTGCTCTATATATGACCCTGAAAACATGGCTGCACTATATATGACCCTGAAAACATGGCCGCTCTATGGATGACCCTGAAAACATGGCTGCACTATATATGACCCTGAAAACATGGCCGCTCTATGGATGACCCGCTCTATGGATGACCCTGAAAACATGGCCGCTCTATGGATGACCCTAAAAAACATGGCTGGTCTATATATGACCCTGAAAACATGGCAGCTCTATGGATGACCCTGAAAACATGGCCGCTCTACTGATGACCCTAAAAACATGGCCGCTCTATGGATAACCCGCTCTATGGATGACCCTGAAAACATGGCCACTCTATGGATGAACCTGAAAACATGGCTGCTCTAAGGATGACCCTGAAAACATTGTTGCCCTATGGATGACCCTGAAAACATGGCCGTTCTATAGATGACCCTTAAAACATGGCTGCTCTATATATGACCCTGAAAACATGGCCACTCTATGGATGACCCTGAAAACATGGCAGCTCTATGGATGACCCTCTCTATGGATGACCCTGAAAACATGGCCGCTCTATGGATGACCCTGAAAACATGGCTGGTCTATATATGACCCTGAAAACATGGCAGCTCTATGGATGACCCTGAAAACATGGCCGCTCTACTGATGACACTAAAAACATGGCCGCTCTATGGATAACCCGCTCTATGGATGACCCTGAAAACCTGGCGGCACTATGGATGACCCTGAAAACATGGCCACTCTATGCATGAGCCTGAAAACATTGTTGCCCTATGGATGACCCTGAAAACATTGTTGCCCTATGGATGACCCTGAAAACATGGCCGTTCTATGGATGACCCTTAAAACATGGCTGCTCTATATATGACCCTGAAAACATGGCAGCTCTATGGATGACCCTGAAAACATGGCTGCTCTATATATGACCCTGAAAACATGGCAGCTCTATGGATGACCCGCTCTATGGATGACCCTGAAAACATGGCCACTCTATGGATGACCCTGAAAACATGGCAGCTCTATGGATGACCCTGAAAACATGGCAGCTCTATGGATGACCCTGAAAACATGGCCGCTCTATGGATGACCTGCTCTATGGATTACCCTGAAAACCTGGCATCTCTATGGATGACCTGCTCTATGGATGAACCTGAAAACCTGGCGGCACTATGGATGACCCTGAAAACATGGCAGCTCTATGGATGATCCTGAAAACCTGGCAGCTCTATGGATGACCCTGAAAACATGGCCGCTCTATGGATGACCTGCTCTATGAATGACCCTGGAAACATTGCCGCTCTATGGATGACCCTCTCTATGGATGACCCTGAAAACCTGGCGGCACTATGGATGACCCTGAAAACATGGCAGCTCTATGGATTATCCTGAAAACCGGGCGGCACTATGGATGATCCTGAAACCATGGCCGCTCTTTGGATGACTGACCCGCTCTATGGATGACCCTGAAAACATAGCCGCTCTATGGATGATCCTGAAAACATGGCCGCTCTATGGATGACCTTGAAAACATGGCCGCTCTATATATGACCCTAAAAACATGGCGGCTCTATAGATGACCCGCTCTATGGATGACCCTGAAACATGGCCGCTCTATGGATGACCCGCTCTATGGATGACCCTGAAAACATGGCTGCTCTATATATGACCCTGAAAACATGGCTGCACTATATATGACCCTGAAAACATGGCCGCTCTATGGATGACCCTGAAAACATGGCTGCACTATATATGACCCTGAAAACATGGCCGCTCTATGGATGACCCGCTCTATGGATGACCCTGAAAACATGGCCGCTCTATGGATGACCCTAAAAAACATGGCTGGTCTATATATGACCCTGAAAACATGGCAGCTCTATGGATGACCCTGAAAACATGGCCGCTCTACTGATGACCCTAAAAACATGGCCGCTCTATGGATAACCCGCTCTATGGATGACCCTGAAAACATGGCCACTCTATGGATGAACCTGAAAACATGGCTGCTCTAAGGATGACCCTGAAAACATTGTTGCCCTATGGATGACCCTGAAAACATGGCCGTTCTATAGATGACCCTTAAAACATGGCTGCTCTATATATGACCCTGAAAACATGGCCACTCTATGGATGACCCTGAAAACATGGCAGCTCTATGGATGACCCTCTCTATGGATGACCCTGAAAACATGGCCGCTCTATGGATGACCCTGAAAACATGGCTGGTCTATATATGACCCTGAAAACATGGCAGCTCTATGGATGACCCTGAAAACATGGCCGCTCTACTGATGACACTAAAAACATGGCCGCTCTATGGATAACCCGCTCTATGGATGACCCTGAAAACCTGGCGGCACTATGGATGACCCTGAAAACATGGCCACTCTATGCATGAGCCTGAAAACATTGTTGCCCTATGGATGACCCTGAAAACATTGTTGCCCTATGGATGACCCTGAAAACATGGCCGTTCTATGGATGACCCTTAAAACATGGCTGCTCTATATATGACCCTGAAAACATGGCAGCTCTATGGATGACCCTGAAAACATGGCTGCTCTATATATGACCCTGAAAACATGGCAGCTCTATGGATGACCCGCTCTATGGATGACCCTGAAAACATGGCCACTCTATGGATGACCCTTAAAACATGGCCGCTCTACTGATGACCCTAAAAACATGGCCGGTCTATGGATAACCAGCTCTATGGATGACCCTGAAAACATGGCTGCTCTATATATGACCCTGAAAACATGGCAGCTCTATGGATGACCCGCTCTATGGATGACCCTGAAAACATGGCCACTCTATGGATGACCCTTAAAACATGGCCGCTCTACTGATGACCCTAAAAACATGGCCGGTCTATGGATAATCCGCTCTATGGATGAGCCTGAAAACAGAGCTGCTCTATGGATGACCCTGAAAACTTTGTTGCCCTATGGATGACCTTGAAAACATGGCCGCCTTATGGATAAAGCTGAAAACATGGCTGCTCTACGGAGGACACTGAAAACATGGCCGCTCTATTGCTCTGCTCGAATTCATGGGCTGCGTCCTCCGAAGGCCAGATTCGTAGGCCGATTACGTCACAGCGCGGCGCCAAGGTCTGGTTGGATTCCAATACTCTTCGTTACGCGGCTTCCGAATGCGTCCTTCTTTTTGCCTGTTATTTAAAACATCAAAGAACTTTTCTCTGTAAAGAAGAGTTACCTGTCAGTATTTTACCAAGTCAAATAATGGAGGGTCTACCATCAAATCAGTTTGAATTGTAGTAGAAATGGTTTATATTCAGTACATCAGCCAGTTTATAAGAAGGACCAGCCAACAGCATTAGTTACTGAGGATTGGTTACATAAAATAGGAAATAACTCTATTATTAGATTTAAATGCAGCTTTTGAGTTACTTGATGGAGACTTATTGCTGGATGAGTTTATGGGTTTGAAAATTCAGCAACTGAATGGATACAAGCTGCTGTCATTATTCTGCCTTTTCAGTCCCACTTTGTTTTATCTCATTCTCTATTTTCCAAATCATTGGTTTCTTTTCCATTTTGTGTCATTCTAGTTGTTTTGTAGTTATATTAAAGCTGTGTTGTAGTTTTTGAGTTACTGTCTGTCGCCCCCTAGCGCCAGTCTCCTTTCACCTTTGCTCCCTTCTAGCTGCTTCTATCCACACCTGCTCCCTGTTAGCTGATCAGCCCAGTCTTTGTTCTGTCTCCCATATATGCAGCTCCTGTGCAGTTATCCGTTGCTGGATTCTCATCCTTACCCCTTGTTCACACTGGCTCCGGTGCGGTTACCGAGCCGACGGAGACCGCAACTCCCGCACACCCCCTCTCACACCGCCCTTTTGACTACGGTGCGGTGTGGCTCTGCGGCTCCGGCAACAGGTCCGGAGATTTAACTCTCGAGAACAGATGTTCACTTGAGTTCACGTAACTTCACGCAATAGCACGGCCCAAATAAGGATATTTGCGAGAGCTTGTTGCGGAGGGCTCCTGCACGCCGCAAGGATAGCTTTCTTGCGGAATTTTCTGCAGCGCCGGAGTGTCTCGGTAACCGCAGCCGGACAATTCAGCAGCCGGTGAGAGAGGTTTACGTCTTTTTAATGACTTGGAATCACTGCGGCGCCGCACCCACCGCACCGCAACGGTAAGACCGGAGTCGGTGTGAGCCGGGGGTTACTTCTCTCCTTTGGAGGTCAATCTGCTTGGGGTGACGGTGGACAGAGTCACACTAATAAAGGAAATATTAAAGAACATGGCTTCAGTTAAACACTGCAAAAAATGCATTAACGATTAGTAAAAATATTAGAATCAATATTCTCTGGTCAAAAACAATAGAGATGAACTCTAGTAAGCTGCATTCAGCAGAGATTAAAGCAGCTGGACTTATTTTCAAATGGTGCATCAGTCTTAGTGAGGCTGGCCCTGCTGCACCCCAGAGGCAGCAGGAACGTTTCTTCTTCAGAAAAGGGAATTTTCAAAAAACACCAGAATTATTGTACCATAAGTTCACAATTTTCTGTGATCTAAGTGAATATTCCACATGACATACTTTTTGTAACAATTCTGTCGTAAAACTAAACCCAGAGCTGTTTCTGATTTAAAGTATGGAAAAACGAGTTTCCATGGAAACTACGAGTGTTTAGATTCACCTTAGAAAGAAGGAGGTTTGATGAACCTCCTGATCACCATGATGATGCTGCAGGGCTTATTAGATGATAAAGCTTTGACTGATCAGGGCTCGATGTTAACCATCCTCTGATCTCCCGGGGCGAGTAGTTTTTATTGTCGGGAGAGTACAAATTTTATTGCATTTGCCCGCCGGGCAAGTGCAGTGATCACAAAAAAAAAATTATTTATCACTCAAAATTACTTTAAAATCACAGACATTCGATGAAAACGACCCAGAAGCATTGCCGGCGCCATTTTTGTTGTTTTGTACACGTGATTTGAAAAAGCCGGGTGATTTTCCACCAGATGCCGTGATTTTTGTCCACATAGTGGTAATTTTGATGTAGTTACCAAAACGATAAACAAGCTAGAAAGCGCTATCATATGGCAGTCTTCTGTACAGTGATGCAGATCATACATTAAAAAATGTTCATTACATTTCTTTCTCTTAGACATTGGAGAGGTGCATTTAAATGTTATAGAGCTAAACATGTTAGATTGTTGACCTGTTATGTTATTATTATTGTCTTGTTGCTGCATTTATTTTGTCAGGGAAAACTGATCCTGAGTCAGTTAAAAGTCAGGGGATTCTGAAATGATGTCGGACTGTGGAAACCCTGAATAAAATAACTATGTTTAATGATTCTCTAGAAAAGTCACATTATATTAATAGTATTATCTTGTATAAACATACCTTGACTCTAAAATAAAAGTTATTCATTTGTGACATTGACTTCTGTCTTGTGATTTATCTCAAGTTTTTAACCTGTCAAGTTTTTTGTTTTTTTTTAATTTTAATTTATATTTTTCCAAGCACACAACAGTTTAAAGCAAAGTTTAGTTTGAAAAGAATGTGCAGGAAGGATTAAAAAGCATGTTAACACGGTAATTTAGGCTTGAGTTCATTATCTGACGCATGCAGATACACACCAGGAACCTGGAAACTTAAAAAATACTGAATTACAAAAAACATTTAGAAAACAAACATGTTTCATTGATTTATATACAAAAATGAATATTAGGAACTATATTTATCAAACATTATACTGGACAAGTAAAAATAGTTTCTGGGCAAATGAAATGTTAAAGTCACTTGCCCAAAGGGCAAGTGGTAAAAATCCTTAACGTTAACCCCTGCTGATGTTTAACCATAAATGAATGCCTTTAAATCTGACATGACTGCTCTTTGTTGGTCTGGGATGGCTGCACGTACAGCCGCACAGATGTGGGAACCAATTTCATTCCATTGGTTTTTCAGATAAGGTTGCATTTACAACTCATTTCATTAGTTGGAATGTATTTATCACCATTACTCTGTATTTCAAAATGAGAGTGCACATTCTGGTTTAATTTATCCTCTGTTTCAGCCGATTTGGACAGTACCATGTCAGTGCTATGGGGGGAAAGGGGTTTGCTTCATGTGGTTTAGTTTGGTTTGTGTAAATTTCACCTGCTGTGAGTTTCTGCTGTGAACTGATCAGCCACTATTTAAGTTCCTCTTTGTTTTAATAATTAAGGCAGGTCAGTTTGTTTGAGTTAGTTCTGGTTATTTTGTGGAGTTTTTGTTCCTGTGATCTCTTTTCTGGATCCATTTAGCTAAATTTGACCTTTTTTTGTGGTTAAATGAAAGAACCCAGTTTTTTTTTTTGCCTGACTGTCCTTCCTTCTTGGTCCTTCAGAGTCTACATCTGAAGTATTTATCTTTCTGTAAATTTAGTGTGTTTAAAATTTAGTTTTATTTTTAGATTCTATGGGTGATATGTTCTATTGTTAGTGTAGTGGTTGTCATCTATCACCTTCAGGTTAGATTTTTATTGCTAGAGGCTGCTGTATGAAAAACATGATGCATCAATTAACATTAAATATATCTGACATACAAACAAATATATGTTAAAATGGCCAGTAGATATCTGAAATGTAGATATTACTGAAGAAATTTGATTCCAGAGTATTTCAAATTTTATTTCAACCGATAGAAATGTAATGTAAATATCTAAAATACGGTTCTGACTAGAAACATTATGATTGTGACTAGATAGAATGCTTTTTTTATGTTACTAGTCAGCCTGCTTGTTTTATGTTAAAATTGAGCTCATTATTCTTTTGCAAGAATTTAAAACTGCATTTTGAAGAGGTATTATAAAAACTTAGATTTCTGGACTTTAACTAGTCATAAAATAAGTAGTAGATATCTGTAATTACATTTCTAGCAGCAGATATAGATTTTTTATGTCAAGAATTGAATTTCTGGATATCTAAAATGTTATGTTCATTTTTGATATCCAAAATAATAATTATGACTAGTTTGTCCTCGTCAGAGTTCACTTTCGATGGGAACAATGTTTATTTCAGATATCTGACATGTTTATTCAGACTAGGAAGAAATGAATTTGAGACTTCTGGATTCAGGCAAGCAAATAAATGTTATAAGGGCCTGCCATACCGCCGCTCAGCGCCGAGGCGTCCTCGCGGGAATTCTGGATGACCGTTCCAAGATGGCGGCTGTACTTTACGCGCTCCAACAGCCAGTGCTCTTCTATCATGTATCTACGTTAGCATGTCAGGAAGCTAGCTAACTTAGCTCAGAGCGCGGCTAATGATGACGATGATGATGCACGTGAACCCTATTGCTGCTCCAGGAGAGGAGCGGACTGAGGCCGGTACCGTCCGGACCTCCCGGTCCACTGAGGCTCGCCTTTAGGCGGTTTCCTGTGGAGGCTAACCGGCCGGCCGACAGCAGAAGCTCCGCGGTGAGTAGGATGCTGCATCTCCAGAACCACAACGGTTCCGGTTCTGAAGCTGCACGGATTCACTGCAGAGTTTAATATTTTTACACATGTATTTCAGCCGTTTGTTTTTATTAATAATGATTTACAGAAAAGGAAAAGCCAAAATAAGTTGTATTATTATCTGCTCTTGGTACCGGTTCGGACTCTGGCCTGGTTCTGATGGAGGCTCCAGAGTGTTTCAGGGTTCTGGTTCTGGTACCGGTCAGATGCACTGATCCCCTCCTCAGGCAGCTGGGTTCTGGAGGCCGATACCGATACTGAGAGCTTTAAAAACGATATCTGATGATTTATCGACCAGAATAAGAAAACCTGAACATCAACTGTCCAAAAATAAGATTTGAGATAAAAAAAATAAATAAACAGAAAATAGAACTATAGAATTAAAATAATCTCCTTTAATCTGAGCAGAGTGAACATTAGATTATGAATATAAATGGTTTCTGTGTAGCTGATTAGATGTTTCCTCTAATCTGGGGTGTTTTTAACCTTCTGGTGCCGGAGTCCTGACCAACTTCAACCCTGTAGATGCTGCATCCAGCAGCTGTTCCATCCTCCACACCCCGCCTGTGAAATCGCTCCATGTGGAGGATTCTGATCTTTAGATTTCACTCCTAGAGATGAGCATTAAAGATGGAAACAAGCAGACTGGAGGTTAATATCTGATTCATTTTTAGACTCTTTCCCAAAAACAGCTCCGAAATGTAAAGTTCCCTCCTCTGAACAAAATGAACTGAAACCAGATTTAATGAGCAAATCTGCAGCTTTAAAACATCCAAACAGGATCAGGGAGGAAAACAGAAGTTAAAGGATTTTTATAAATGAGTTTAAAGAAAACAGGAACCTCTGAATGGATGAGGTCTGGAACAGCCTGCATGTCAGCATGAAGGGAATCATGGAGTTTATTTCACAAAAAGCTAAAATGCTAATATGTTTGATGAGACTAGCGTGTTTAAAACTTGTCTGCTTGCCTTAATGCGCCCTAACATTGCAACGTTTGTTGCCATGGCCACTAAAGAGGAGTTTACCAGTAAACTGCATCAAGGCTGCAAATAACATTTATTTAGCTAATCCATTAATTTTGATTATTTTTTCCCATTAATGGATAATCTGATAGCCAAATGCTCTTTAAAGGCTTCTTACGAAATAAAACCAGGTGAAATGAAAACTTTTCCACTTGAGGAGTCCTCATATGCGATGGTTGACATCGGTTCAGTGTCAGTTCCTCATCAGTCGTGGCGTCTAGCTGATCCTAAACCTCTGCGTAACTTATCCAGAACTTCTCTTCAACGCATATCAGCGTATCTGACGTGTTCCAGACGAGCGCTGAACGTGTTTCTAACTTCCAGCTGCTGTATAATGGCGTATTGGCAGCGTTTTGGTATAAAGGGGGTTCACAGGAGGAAACCGTCAGTTCTCCTCCAGACTTCATCCCCATCATAGGGGGAGCCAGAAGGTGAGTGATGGATCCTCCCTGCGTTCACGCCCACCACCAACACACTTCCTAGCAGACATGACGCTCAATCTGCTGCCGCCAAAAACCTTCTTTACGCGATCAAATAAATCTTTCTCTGCAGGCTTGGTGCCTCCAGGCGCGTCGCTGCCCCCCTCAGGACACTGTGCATCATATATGGGCCTCATGCTGCCGTGCGTTATGCAGAAGGTAGGCTTAGACTTTAGACAGATTTATTTGTCATTTTGTTTACACAAGTGTAAAATCAAAGAAATTTCACTTGGAAAAGCTCTCTGGACAATTTTATCTTTTTTAAAAGTGCAACCTTGAAAAAATGAATTCTAATTTTAAAAAAATATATAATAGAAATATAATGATATACATAAAATAACCGATTTTACACACCATTCATCAGTCTGATGGCGGTGGGGAAGAAGCTGCTGCAGAACCTGCTGGTCCTGCATTGAATGCTGTGAAGCCTCTTCCCAGAGGGCAGCAGGGAGAACAGTCCATGGTGGGGGGGTGAGGGAGCATTGATGATGTCACGGGCTCGGGACACGCAGCGCTGGGATTAAATGTCTTTAATGGAGGGAAGAGGTTTGGAGGTGGAGCTGCGGTTCTCTGCCAGCGAGCGGCGGCCGCTGTGAATTATTGATCAGAGCGCCATCAGGAGGTTTGGTTCACACCATCCCATCAGCTTGGTGGAACCAGTCCCCTCCCAGCTGCAGGGCTGCACTCAGCCGCTGCTTCCCTCCCCTGAGACCTCCTGCCAGGCAACGCTGCTCCCAGTCCTCCCTCTGAGGTTTAGATGCAGCTCCTGCCTCCTCTGCCGTGTAATTTTCCACCTGCTGACAGGATGTTTGTTCTCACCTTTCAGGGCCGGCCATGGCAGCTGGTGTGGGCGTCCTGACTGAGCGGCCCCACTCCGTCAGGGCGACCGGGGGAGAGGAGATCACTGCAGACATGGAGGCAGGTAGGACGGCCTTAACCTCCGCCTCTAATCGCAGCATTTGGAAATCAATGGGATTCATTTCACAACCAATTTATCCGTTTTTATTTCTTCTTTTTTTTTTCTCACTTAAGTTTCATGATCAAAATGGCATTTACTGCTTTGATTTTCTTCTAGTTGATCTTCATTTAACGGCCAACGAGCTTCAAGCTGTAAAATAATCATCTTTCAAACAACCGCTGAAAAAAATCCCAGATGAAATGTGAGCAGCTGGTCTAGAAAACACCCAATCCCATTTAGCATCCGATCCGGCAGAACATCGCGCCTTAGAGGTCGCAGCGTTTAGCGCAC
This sequence comes from Cyprinodon diabolis, assembly GCA_030533445.1. Lineage (NCBI taxonomy): Eukaryota > Metazoa > Chordata > Actinopteri > Cyprinodontiformes > Cyprinodontidae > Cyprinodon > Cyprinodon diabolis. The sequence continues at coordinate 2,938,498 of CM060081.1, forward strand.
ATTGAAAGTCAACGGGATGATCAAAGCCGACATGATCTGGGTCTGACAGGAAGAGAGACGCGGTTACAAAGAAAAACACACCCGCTTTGGGGGAAAATCTAGGGATGCACGATATAATCGGCCCCCTATCGGTATCGGCCTTAAAACTGAATATCGGACATCGGCCCCCCCACCGATATTTAACCCGATATTTGATCAGCTTCTGAGTTTCTAAAGTCTAAAAAAAAAAAAAATACTACTACTTCTTCCTCAAAAACTTCTTTTTTACAGACTTAAAAACTTCTAAAGACGAGGGAAAATATATTGATATATTACCATTTAAAAACACCATATCAATCTCTTTACTAATGAAATATTGCTATATGTCATCGTTATGCTACGAAATCCCCCGAAAATTCACAAAATGTTGCCATATTTTTATATGTTGATATATTGACGCGGTATCGATCTATTTTACTAACAAAATCTCACAAGAATTTGCAAAATATCACGAGAGTTTGTAACAGAACGATGAAATTTCATGAGATTTTGAAAGTAAAATAGATCGATACCGCGTTTTAAAAAATCTATTTGATATCAGCATATGAAAATATATCTGAGTATATTATTTTTCAAAGTGTCAGAAATGGATAACAAAACTGCTATTTTCAATGACTACTTATTTTTGTCCAGCTTTAACATCGGTATCGATATCGGTTATCGGCTACATGAGTTTTAAAATATCGGCATATCGGATATCGGCCAAAATAAAATCTGTTAATCTCACGGGGAAACAGTCAGTTTATAATAAGCAGGACAGACTGGAGCAAAAACAATGAATGAAACATTAAAATAGAAAACTTTCCCCATGACAGGAGTTCAGAAAACGGATAAAGTAGTGATCCTCTTTGAGCCTCACAGAAACCAAAATAAGGAGGAGCAGACAGAGCAGGTAAACGCAGCGTATCTCTCTCACCTCTTTATGGAACAAATAAACTTCCCAGATCTCTCTGAGAATCACCTCTCTGCCTCAGTCACCATAGAAACCGTCCCACAGAGTTTATTGCTGCCTTTTTCTTTAGACGTAGATCTCATTATGTTTTTAATAAATGAACATTGTAGTGGGAAAAAAGTATTGAACGATTCACCACATTATATAAACAGCGATCGATGGATTCCACTCAGTTTGCACTTTATTTTTAAAGAAGGAACAGTTCATCATGCGGCACCTACTGCTGGGTAATCAGCCCTGTTCTCATCTGGACAGCGTCCATTTCTCCTTACTTACAATAATGGAAACAAGTTACAGACAAATTAAACTTTGGTTAAAAAGTAGACTGAATGAATAATCCTTGAGAAAGAATCTGGTTGCTAATGCGAAGAAGGTTAGGTCTGGTCTACTAACAGCCTCACGGCGGCGCCTTGCAGATGAATCAGCTTGAGTGAAAACTTTTATAGTGAGTAAATAGGAGAAATTAATATATGAAATAAGAGATACAAAATTTTCCAAACACAACATTCTCTATCTGTTCTGGTTCTAGATGCTGAACTGAGTCATTAAGTAGAGCTTTGCTTTATAGAAACTGCAGGGTTTTTAAAATTTATTTTAAATAACTTTTCATAATCTGTTCCAGTCAGATGTCAGAGATGGCTATAATGTATATTTAGCACAGACAGGAGTGAATAGATCTGCTCAGCCTGTCTAGTCGGAGCCTCTCTATACGCAGTCAGTGGGACATGGAAAAAAAAAAAATCGGTCGGAGATTAAAAAGTCGGAAGCAACCGATGTTTTCAGGGCTTGAGGCAACGTTCATTAGAAAGGGATAACGTGACGGCGGAGTCATGGACTGAAGAAACGGTTTTAGTGTTTTAACCGACCAATGGGATGAATTGATGTTGCCAGGTGACATAATAGGAGCAGGAAGAAACTCCAGATGGAAAAACCCCCTGAGCAGATCTCAGATTCCTTTTTCTTTCCCGTTTTATGCTGGAACGATGAACAGATCAAAGATGGAGGCAGCTGCTGGGTCCACGGCGGGCCGACGGTCAGCAGCCGCCTCAGATCTGAGGTCTGAATGGTTGTCATGGTGACCAACTGCTCAGCAGCAGAGCGAAGCCAGCTCTGCTCCGCTGAGATTAATAAACTAAGGCTTCTGTTTTCCAGCCAGCAGCCGAGTCCCCACCGCCAAGTACACCAAGATGGGGGAGACACTGAGACACGTGATCCCTGGTCCCATGCAGTGCTCCATGGCGTGTGGCGGCAGGGCCTGTAAATACGAGAACCCGTCGCGCTGGAGGGACGAGGAGCAGGTCATCAAAGGCCTCTACTCCTCCTGGTGGGTCTTTGAGCTCCAGGTTCTGGTCTAGTCACCTCCCAGCTTCTATCTGTCCACCTTTCCTTTCCTGTCCGCAGGATTACCGACAACCTGCTCGCCATGGCGAGGCCGTCCTCTGAAACAATAGAGAAGTATCAGCTGATCCAGCTGTTCCAAAGGTAGCATTTGATCTGGAGCCACTGGGGCCCTTCCCCGTGGCACCGAGCTGCTTCTGACACACTTCTGTCCTGCTGACCGTCCTCAGGTGCGGCCTGAAGACTGTCATCAACCTGCAGAGACCCGGAGAGCACGCCAGCTGTGGCTACCCTTTGGAACAGGAGAGCGGCTTCACGTACCGACCCGAGGCCTTCATGGAGGCGGGCAGTGAGTTCCCAGATACACACTGAGGTCCTCTAGCACGGGGCCCGGTGGCTGCATGTACTGCAGCATCATCATCATGCATTTTAACAGGGTTGCACATGTTTCAAGTTTTCATGCTCAGAATATCTGCAATACACTGAAACTAAAATGGCCGAAATGATTCTGATCAGATGAAGCGTTTAGTGTCGGTTAGCGCTGCCGCGATATGTCTACATAGTCGATCTAATCAACGATAAAAATTCATCAATGACCATTTGTCTTTTTTTCGCCTATTTATTTTGATCTGAGCAAACGCCTCATCTGAGTTCAGGTAATTCTGCTCCACAGCAAAAGTTTGGCTGAGCGCACCCTGCTGTTCTTCTCCTGTCACCAGCTTCTAGCAGCTGCTGCCTCTAAAAGGCGCCACACACCTCAGAAGCTCATGATGCGCTGCAACTCCTTGATATTTGTTTTTCATATGCAGAATGAACGTTGAACAACGCTGTGCGCACATTTAAAGTAATTTTTGTGCTTTCGAGACGCACCAGACTGAGACAGGGTTTATCATAGGACCACACAGACACAGTGGAAACTTTCTTTTAACTTGGCGTCCCCATCCCGCAGCTACTCTGCAAACCCCCAACAGTGGGGACTTTTTGGAAATTACAATCGGGGGACGGTTTAGCGTCGGAACAATCTAATGGAAGGTTGTAGACAGGAAGTCCAGTTGTAGCCGTGGTTAAAACATGCAGCAGACGATCCATCATTCTCTCAATATTATTCAAATAAAAATTTATCTCAATCAGAATATTCAATCTTTCTGACTTTTGATTAAGTATTATTTTAGAGGAAAATGAAAAAAAAAATGTATTTTTTGCAATGATTAAAAGGAATTTCCTTTTCAATGCTGCAGTGCCAGTCCTCAGTCTGCTTGCCTTGCTGTTTCAGTCTATTACTATAACTTTGGATGGAAGGACTACGGCGTGGCGTCTCTGACCACCATCCTAGACATGGTGAAGGTGATGTCGTTTGCTGTCCAGGAAGGAAAGATGGCCGTCCACTGCCATGCTGGTCTCGGCAGAACCGGTTTGTAAATGCGTGTGATGAAATGGGCGAGCGCCCAGGTTTTTCCCGTAGTAATTGAGTGTGTCCTGGTTTAGGTGTGCTGCTGGCCTGTTATCTGGTCTTCACAACCCGGATGACGGCGGATCAAGCCATCCTCTTCGTCCGAGCCAAAAGACCCAACTCCATCCAGACCAGAGGCCAGCTGCTGTGCGTACGCGAGTTCGCCCAGTTCCTGCTCCCTCTGAGAAGCGTGTTCTCCTGTGCAGAACCCAAAGCCAGCGCCGTCACTCTGTCCCAGTACCTGACCCGGCAGCGCCACCTGCTCCACGGCTACGAGGCCCGGCAGCTGAAGAACGTCCCCAAGATCGTGCAGCTGGTGTGCCGCCTCCTGGTGGACATCGCAGCCAACAGACAGGTGGTGGTAGAGGAGGAGCAGCTGGAGATCCCTGACCTCACTGCCGAGGTGGAGAAGACAGTGTCCCAGCAGGCCCTTCAGCAGCTGGGCCAGGAGATGATGGGGAAAGGTATCCCTGTGCGACCCGGTTCACCGTCAACACTGAGCGTCCCGGAATCCTCACGGGATCAGCCGCTGGTCAGCGATAACGAGCTGGACCCTTTGTGGAGGCAGCAGAATCTGGGCAGCCCTCAGAGGTCTCTGTCCGGCCGCAGGACTCTGAGCGACTCTCTGCTGAACGGCCGTGGCCCCGACCAGGACCAGGCAGACCGCCTTAGTAAACCAATCAGCTGCCTGCTGAGACACTGGCTGTCTCACAGTAACCTCACCACCTGGGACCCGTCCAGCTGCTGCTCCCTCTCTACCTTGGACAGAATGGGTAGGACAGGAGCCGACCCGGCCGTGGGACGCTGCGTCTCCCATAAGAGGCATCACAGTTTAAGTTTGCTGCTGTCAGAGCTGGGAAAGCAGTCTTACTGCGATGCCGCTCCACCTCCCGTTTCTCTCCAGAGCAGCCTAGAAGCCACGGCAGGCGACGCAGGCGGAGAGCTCTCTACAGAGAACAGACGCCTGGCAGTGGCCAAAGCTCTGGCTCTGGACCCCACTGAGAGGCCACCAGAGGCGTCCGCCAGGGTTTCCATGTGGCAGGTACCAAAGTCTCCCTGTTCTGGTTTCTAAAACTCAGCAGATTTTTTAAACTGATGGTTGGTCTTTGGTGTGGCCTGCAGGTTGAGCTGAACTCCAGAGAGGGGGCCTGGGAGAGGCTGTGCAATGAAACAGATCCAGTGGTCCTCTGCAGCCTGATGTGGTCCTGGCTGGAGCAGCTCAGGGATCCCGTCCTCAGCCAGCAGGACGTCCAGAAACTGAGAGACAACAGCGTGGATCCTCAGAGCGCCATCAGCTCCCTGGAGAAGGTACCTGTGGCACGTGCTGGTCCTGGCACTGTGCTTTCATGGCCTGGGGTATGTTTTCTGGTCCAGACCCGGGCCCAGAACTAGATCCAGACACCGATCCAGACCCAGAACCACACCTAGAACCAGACCCAGACCTAGACCCAGAACCAGAACGACACCTAAAACCAGAACCAGATGCAGACCCAGAACCAGACCTAGACCTAGACCCAGAACCAGACCTAGACCCAGACCCAGAACCATGCCTAGAACCAGACCCAGAACCATACCTTGACCCAGAACCAGACCTAGACCCAGATCCAGTCCCAGAACCACACCTAGAACAAGACCCAGTACTAGAACCTGACCTAGACCCAGAACCAGATCCAGTCCCAGAACCACACCTAGAACCAGAGCTAGACCCAGATCCAGACCCAGAACCACGCCTAGAACCAAACCCAGAACCAGAGCCAGACCCAGAACCACACCTAGACCCAGAACTAGACCTAGACCCAGATCCAGACCCAGAACCACACCTAGACCCAGAACTAGACCTAGACCCAGAACTAGAACCAGACCTAGACCCAGAACTAGACCTAGACCCAGAACCAGACCCAGACCTAGACCCAGAACCACACCTAGAACCAGACCCAGAACTAGAACCAGAACCAGACCAAGAACCACACCTAGACCCAGAACCAGATCCAGAACTAAAACTAGACCTAGACCCAGATCCAGACCAAGAACCACACCTAGAGCAAGATCTAGACCCACACCCAGAACCAGAGTGGTTCTTGCTTGGGTTATATTCAGTAGTGACTAAGGGAAGGTTTTGGGTTTCACTGTAAGCTGGACCTTCAGCTGGTTTTCCTTCAGATCCTTTTGCAGCAGCTCATGAACTGATCTCATACATGTAGCCTTTATCAGACGTCTTCCTTCGTCATCAGGGCCGCAGGATGACTCTGCTGTGTGTGCTGAGCTCTGCCGCTCGCCTGCTGCCCCTCCCTGATCACCTGCTGCTGGATCTTCTCACCCGAACCATCGGAGCGTTCACCAAGGTCAGCGATAATGCCGCCAACATTCACCAAGGGGAGCACTAACATTGCTAGTGTTCACCAAGGGGGGCACTAACATTGCTTGTTTTCACCAAGGGGAGCACTAACACGCCAGGGCTCACCAAGGGGAGCACTAACACCGCCAGGGTTCACCAAGGGGAGCACTAACACGCCAGGGCTCACCAAGGGGAGCACTAACACCGCCAGGGTTCACCAAGGGGAGCACTAACACGCCAGGGCTCACCAAGGGGAGCACTAACACCGCCAGGGTTCACCAAGGGGAGCACTGACACGCCAGGGTTCACCAAGGGGAGCACTGACACGCCAGGGTTCACCAAGGGGAGCACTAACACCGCCAGGGTTCACCAAGGGGAGCACTAACATTGCTAGTGTTCACCAAGGGGGGCACTAACATTGCTTGTTTTCACCAAGGGGAGCACTAACACGCCAGGGCTCACCAAGGGGAGCACTAACACCGCCAGGGTTCACCAAGGGGAGCACTGACATGCCAGGGTTCACCAAGGGGAGCACTGACACGCCAGGGTTCACCAAGGGGAGCACTAACATTGCTAGTGTTCACCAAGGGGAGCACTAACATTGCTAGTGTTCACCAAGGGGAGCACTAACATTGCTAGTGTTCACCAAGGGGAGCACTAACATTGCTAGTGTTCACCAAGGGGAGCACTAACATTGCTAGTGTTCACCAAGGGAAGCACTAACACCGCCAGGGTTCACCAAGGGGGGCATTAACATTGCTAGTGTTCACCAAGGGGAGCACTAACATTGCTAGTGTTCACCAAGGGGAGCACTAACATTGCTAGTGTTCACCAAGGGGAGCACTAACATTGCTAGTGTTCACCAAGGGGAGCACTAACATTGCTAGTGTTCACCAAGGGGAGCACTAACATTGCTAGTGTTCACCAAGGGGAGCACTAACACGCCAGGGTTCACCAAGGGAAACACTAACACCGCCAGGGTTCATAGAGGTGAACACTAACGCTGCCAGCGTTCACCAAGTTGAGCACTAATGTCGCCAGGGTTCACCAAGGTGAACACTAAAAGCGCCAACATTCACCACGGTGAGCATTAACTCCATCACCGTTCACCACGGTAAGCGCTAACACCACCAGTGTTCACCAAGGTGAGCAATAACGCAGGCAGCATTCACCAAGCTGAGCATAATGCCGCGCCGCCAAGGTTCAACAAGGTAAACACTAACACCTGCAGGGTTCACTGAGGTGAGCGCTTACACCTAAAGACGCCCCTTTGAGTGCGGGGTGACGTCAGCGTTGTCCCGGGTGGAGGCTAGTGCCGCATGAGGGTCCGCCTTAAGGCTGATTTATACTTCGAAACAATGCCGTCTGCTTAGGTGTCGCAGTGAACGCAAAGACGTCCCCGCACCCTCCACAGACACTCCCCTGCACCTCTCCCAAATTGTAGGTGACCGCAGACAGTGGAGACCGGCTTGTTTTTTTGTTTTTGAAGACCGAAATTGCGGAAAACAACTCGTGAAGTTTGACCAGCTAGAAGAGCGAAGTGCTCGACAACGCTGGGAGCCTTTTTCCACCTGGATCCCCTCTCTTTTTGGCCCTCATGTCCTTCCGTTGTCGGACAAACTTGTCTCCACTTCCTCACCGCCTCGGCCGTATCTAGACCCACAGCGCATCGCAGACCAAATTGAGCATAAATCAGAAATGTCTGCGTCAACCTCATTGTGACACACTGCTGCAGGAGTATAACCTGCCCTTAAGAACAACCGTCTGAGACGCTGCTTTTCCTTCGCAGACGGATCCAGCCTTGGAGCAGAACCAGTCTTTGTACGGAGAGCTGAGGGCAGTGCTGACTCCCTTCCTTTATTCTCTGCGTGACGGAGCTGTGGAGATGACCGAAGACCCCTGATGGGAACAGACCCGGCGGATGGCGTCCCCGACCATCAGATGTTTTCTACTGACCGTACTGATGCTCTGCTGTGTCTTATTATTTATTGAGTTCCTGTCTTTTAAACAAGGAGCCGTCTGAACGGCGTGTTCTGTTGTGCATCTCACCATCATTTCTGTTGGGTGTGTGTGTGTGGGGGGGGATCAATCAATCAATCAATCAATCAGTCAGTCAACACTGATTTTCTATTCTCTCTAAAAGTTGCTTCACAGAGAAATAAACGACTCTGATGTCTGGCGTGTCGGGCCTGGTTTATTTCTAAGCATGGTTGTGATTGGTTGGGAGCAGCTGGGGGTTAGGGCTGATGGGGTGGGGGGACTGACCCCTGTGATTCTCATCAGTAGACACACCTTGATCTAACGTCCCTACAGCGTAGAAATGAGACAAAAAATGTCAGATATTTGATTATTATTTAAGAGGAAATTGGGAGAGTCTTGATTCTCCTTTCTTTCTCTATAGAATAGAGGTTAAAGGTTGAACCTAATAACTACCGCCTTAATAAAATGATAAACTACTAATAATATCTGCTCTGAGTTTCTCTCATCTGCGGAACATCATTAAATCTGTAGATCAGTGGCATCCAGATTCAGTCCTGAGGGCTGCTATCCGCCATGATGGATGAAAAACAACAACAGAGGATTAAAAAGCTGAGCTGAACCAAATGGAAGAAGGAACTAACATTACCTGTTAGGTGTTAAGGTTCATGTTCTCCTCAGAGGTTTAAAACTAGATCCGCTCTGCTGATCTGATCATCTTCAAAGTTCTGGGAATGTGAGCACAGACAGAGCAGATGATTCTAGACAGATAGCTCTAGGTCACTGTGCATTCAGATAGCCCTAGATCTAAGAACAGTGGGATATGTTGATCCTGGCTGCTGCCAGGGAGATCTCCTCAGTTACAAACCTGATGATGTCATGATGGGGCACGCTGGGTGTAGAAAACACTTGTTATCCTGGGCCATGATCGTATAAATAAATATACCATATTATACTATATATATATATATAAATATATAGAATCATAGAATGATTCATATTTAAATCATTTCCACATTATTTCTTACATCCATGTCTAATTTAAGTTACTAATGATAAGCATCGACTGACAGCAGGTCTAAGATTATCTGGGAAATCTTGATCCTCAGAAAGAACATTAATGATGTCATCATCCCTGCAAATATTCTCTATTGGTCATAAAAATAAAGGTTGATATGATAAACACCTGCCATGGCCAATGGATACACAGCTTTTATACAAAAATCTAATTTTATATTTGGGACATTGATTGTTAAAAAAACCAGGCCTTTCTGACTACAGCCGACAGTGACTGTCAGCGCCTCTAGTGGATGAATTACGACAGAGTATTAGGGCCAGGCTAGCGATTTGTTCTTCGATTTTGAGAGAGAGAACTGCAAGAATAAAGTCGTAAGATTACGAGAATAAAGTAAAAGTACAAAAATAAAGTCGTAAAAATAAAAAAAGTCGTAAAAATAAAAAAAATAATAAAAAAGATCTCTAGCCTGGCCCTGATACTCTGTCGTAATATATAAAGTATTACAAGAACAAACAGAAATTTTGCCTTTGATTTTTTTTTTCTCCTGCCTTTAAGGGCAGAAAAAAAACTTTAAACCTTTCTTTTCCAGATTCTGTTTCTCTCTTGCTTAGAGGGCTTCCGTAGGAGAGGAACTGAAAAGTAGGAGACGTTTGCTCCTGGCCGGAGGTCAGAGGTCAGGCAATAGTGAGTGAACTCCTTCAAACTAGGCAATATTTGTAGGATACTGCCATCTGCTGGGCAAACTTAAAACCTTTTTAAACTGGTTTTATATTACCTGAATTATTTATTTGACCTAAATCTAAAATATCACACAACTACAATTTGCTAACTTTCTACACCAATAATTTATTATCTCTAAGCTTTAAAATATATTTGCAGTAAAAAATGCATTAAACACTGAGAGAATTCAATAACACAATTTAACAAAAATGTATTGAACATACAATACCCCCCCTCCCTCCCTCCCCCTCCCTCTCTCTCCCTCTCCCTCCCTCTCCTCCCTCTCTCTCTCCCTCTCTCTCTCTCCCTCCCTCCCTCTCTCCCTCTCTCTCCCTCTCCCTCTCTCTCCCTCTCTCCCTCCCTCTCCCTCTCTCTCTCTCCCTCCCTCTCCCTCCCCCCCCTCCCTCTCTCTCCCTCCCTCTCTCTCTCCCTCTCCCCCCTCCCTCTCTCTCTCTCTCCCCCCTCCCTCTCTCTCTCCCTCCCTCCCCCTCTCCCTCCCTCTCTCACCCTCTTTCCCTCCCTCCCTCTCCCTCTCTCCCTCCCTCTCCCTCTCTCTCCCTCCCTCTCTCCCTCCCTCCCTCTCCCTCCCTCTCTCCCTCCCTCTCCCTCTCTCCCTCCCTCTCTCTCCCTCTCTCTCTCTCTCCCTCCCTCCCTCTCTCTCCCTCCCCCCCTCCCTCTCCCTCCCTCTCCCTCCCCCCTCCCTCTCTCCCTCCCTCTCCCTCTCTCCCTCCCTCTCTCTCCCTCTCCCCCCTCCCTCTCTCTCTCTCTCCCTCTCTCCCTCCCCCCCTCCCTCTCTCTCCCTCCCTCTCCCTCTCTCTCTCTCCCTCCCTCTCTCTCCCTCTCCCCCCTCCCTCTCTCTCTCTCTCTCTCTCTCTCTCTCTCTCCCTCCCTCTCCCTCTCTCTCTCTCCCTCCCTCTCCCTCTCTCAACATCCTCCACTATAGCTTTAAGCTGGGCCTGTTTTAAGGTGGACTCTGACCTCAAAGCTTGGTTGTCTTTGCTGACCCATTCCTTTCCTCCTGGTCTGTCTCTGCAGGTCCAGTCCTCCCAGTCAGTCTGGGTGTAGTCGAACCTCCAGTCCGACCCAGAGCAGCGTGGTCTGCATGTTGGGCTGAGGCAGCAGGTTGTATAGTTTTAGGGTCCCACTCTGACTGGGAGATGTCTTTCTCAGAGCGCTGCCATCACCTCTGCCTTCCTTGAAGTCCCAAACCACTTCCAGCCGGACCGGGCCGGACAGGACCGGACCCAGAGCAGGTTCCAGCTGTTGGCTCAGTGTGAGGTAGCAGGTTGTTGTAGTTTTAGGGATCTTGATATGTTATGCAGATAACTACACAGCCTTCCCTGAGGAGCGGCCCTCAGAAGGACCAGAGAGTCAGGCTCTGCTAATGTTTCCTTCTGTACTCACTGATGACCACATTTTTCTGCAGCCTAATGCAGGACAAACCGGTAGACCTCGTCCAACAGAGACCGCCTGGTTCTGCCAGAACCCTGAACCGACCAGAGAAAGCAAAGGTCTGAGTTCAGGCCAAAACCCGGAGGAGAAACGTTCTGCAGGAACCAGGAGGAGAAACGTTCTGCAGGGACCAGGAGGAGAAGCGTTCTGCAGGGAGCAGGAGGGGAAACGTCCTGCAGGGACCAGGAGGAGAAACGTCCTGCAGGGACCAGGAGGAGAAACGTTCTGCAGGGACCAGGAGGAGAAACGTCCTGCAGGGACCAGGAGGAGAAACGTCCTGCAGGGACCAGGAGGAAAAACGTTCTGCAGGGTCCAGGAGGAGAAACGTCCTGCAGGGTCCAGGAGGAGAAACGTTCTGCAGGGACCAGGAGGAGAAACGTCCTGCAGGGACCAGGAGGAGAAACGTCCTGCAGGGACCAGGAGGAAAAACGTTCTGCAGGGTCCAGGAGGAGAAACGTTCTGCAGGGAGTAGGAAGAGAAACGTTCTGCAGGGACCAGGAGGAGAAACGTTCTGCAGGGACCAGGAGGAGAAACGTTCTGCAGGGACCAGGAGGAGAAACGTTCTGCACGCACCAGGAGGAGAAACGTTCTGCACGCACCAGGAGGAGAAACGTTCTGCAGGGTCCAGGAGGAGAAACGTTCTGCAGGGACCAGGAGGAGAAACGTCCTGCAGGGACCAGGAGGAGAAACGTTCTGCACGCACCAGGAGGAGAAACGTTCTGCACGCACCAGGAGGAGAAACGTTCTGCAGGGTCCAGGAGGAGAAACGTTCTGCAGGGACCAGGAGGAGAAACGTTCTGCAGGGACCAGGAGGAGAAACGTTCTGCAGGGACCAGGAGGAGAAACGTTCTGCAGGGACCAGGAGGAGAAACGTTCTGCAGGGACCAGGAGGAGAAACGTCCTGCAGGGACCAGGAGGAGAAACGTTCTGCACGCACCAGGAGGAGAAACGTTCTGCAGGGTCCAGGAGGAGAAACGTTCTGCAGGGACCAGGAGGAGAAACGTTCTGCAGGGACCAGGAGGAGAAACGTTCTGCAGGGACCAGGAGGAGAAACGTTCTGCCGGGACCAGGAGGAGAAACGTTCTGCAGGGACCAGGAGGAGAAACGTCCTGCAGGGACCAGGAGGAGAAACGTTCTGCAGGGACCAGGAGGAGAAACGTCCTGCAGGGACCAGGAGGAGAAACGTCCTGCAGGGACCAGGAGGAAAAACGTTCTGCAGGGTCCAGGAGGAGAAACGTTCTGCAGGGAGTAGGAAGAGAAACGTTCTGCAGGGACCAGGAGGAGAAACGTTCTGCAGGGACCAGGAGGAGAAGCGTTCTGCAGGGAGCAGGAGGGGAAACATTCTGCCGGGACCAGGAGGAGAAACGTTCTGCAGGGACCAGGAGGAGAAACGTTCTGCAGGGACCAGGAGGAGAAACGTTCTGCAGGGTCCAGGAGGAGAAACGTTTTGCAGGGTCCAGGAGGAGAAACGTTCTGCAGGGACCAGGAGGAGAAACGTTCTGCAGGGACCAGGAGGAGAAAAGTTGGATTCCTCGATGTCTCGAAAAGTTCCTTTAACTTGAAAAGTTTGTTTTTTTGCAGCTTTATTTCTGATACCTGCTGGTTCTGGTTCCTGGTTCTGTAGAACCTGGTAGGAAGTTGGGTCAGAACCAACACTTTCCTTCCTGCTGATGGGAGGAACTTCCGGACCTTCTGGTTTCTACCTTTATCTGTTCTGTAAAGTTCTGATGAACTGTTACCATGGAAATAAAGCCTCCTGCTCTCTAACTGGTTCCGTGATCTTTGGGTTAACACGGCTGCAGAGGTTCTGGTTCTGTCTGGGCCAGTTGTCATTGGGTCTGGTTTTAAACCTGTACTTCTCCACTATTACCAGCAGGTGGCAGCGTCTGCCAGGAAGGTTTTTATGGCCAGGTTCTGAATGGGCTCTGTTTCAGTGGACCCTTTCCAGGAACTTCTGGATCCTCTTAACCGGACCTTTAAAGGTGGTTCTGTCAGGAGATCAGATTTTCCAGCTGGTTTGGTCCAAATATCTGAACATTCCAGAGGCCGATGTCCTGCTAGCGAAGGGCCAGGCTTGGTTTGGTCAGAACTCATCCAACATCTCACCTTGAAGGGCTTCTTGGACCTGAGCTGGTTCTGGTACTCCTCAGTGGGTTCTGATGGCTCCTGTTTCTGTCGGGTCAGACTCTGGATCCTAGATCTCTGAGGTTCTGCTTCTCTCTTTGGTTTTGATTCAGTTTCTCTCTGAGGGTCTGCTTCTCTTTGGTTCTGATTCTGTCTTTGGTTCTGGTTCTCTTTGGTTCTGGTTCTCTGTGAGGTTCTGTTTCTCTTTGGTTCTGATTCTGTCTTTGGTTCTGGTTCTCTTTGGTTCTGGTTCTCTCTGAGGTTCTGGTTCTCTCTGGTTCTGGTTCTCTGAGGTTCTGTTTCTCTTTGGTTCTGGTCCTCTCTGGTTCTGGTTCTCTCTGGTTCTGGTTCTCTTTGGTTCTGGTCCTCTCTGGTTCTGGTTCTCTCTGGTTCTGGTTCTCTTTGGTTCTGGTCCTCTCTGGTTCTGTTTCTCTCCAGTTCTGGTTCTCTCTGGTTCTGGTTCTCTGAGGTTCTGTTTCTCTTTGGTTCTGTTTCTCTCTGGTTCTGGTTCTCTGAGGTTCTGTTTCTCTTTGGTTCTGGTTCTCTCTGGTTCTCTGAGGTTATTTTTCTCTCTGGTTCTGGTTCTCTGAGGTTCTGGTTCTCTTTGGTTCTGGTTCTCTGAGGTTCTGTTTCTCTTTGGTTCTGGTTCTCTGAGGTTATTTTTCTCTCTGGTTCTGGTTCTCTGAGGTTCTGGTTCTCTTTGGTTCTGGTTCTCTGAGGTTCTGGTTCTCTCTGAGGTTCTGTTTCTGGTTCTCTGAGGTTCTGGTTCTCTCTGAGGTTCTGGTTCTCTTTGGTTCTGGTTCTCTGAGATTCTGGTTCTCTTTGGTTCTGGTTCTCTCTGGTTCTCTTTGGTTCTGTTTCTCTCTGAGGTTCTGTTTCTCTCTGGTTCTGGTTCTCTGAGGTTCTGGTTCTCTTTGGTTCTGGTTCTCTCTGAGGTTCTGGTTCTCTTTGGTTCTGGTTCTCTTTGAGGTTCTGGTTCTCTTTGGTTCTGGTTCTCTTTGGTTCTGGTTTTCTGAGGTTCTGGTTCTCTTTGGTTCTGGTTCTCTCTGAGGTTCTGGTTCTCTTTGGTTCTGGTTCTCTGAGGTTCTGGTTCTCTTGTGTTCTGGTTCTCTCTGAGGTTCTGGTTCTCTTTGGTTCTGGTTCTCTTTGGTTATGGTTCTCTCTGAGGTTCTGTTTCTCTCTGGTTCTGGTTCTCTGAGGTTCTGTTTCTCTTTGGTTCTGGTTCTCTGAGGTTATTTTTCTTTCTGGTTCTGGTTCTCTGAGGTTCTGGTTCTCTTTGGTTCTGGTTCTCTTTGGTTCTGGTTCTCTGAGGTTCTGTTGCTCTTTGGTTCTGGTTCTCTCTGGTTCTCTGAGGTTCTGTTTCTCTCTGGTTCTGGTTCTCTGAGGTTCTGGGTCTCTTTGGTTCTGGTTCTCTTTGGTTCTGGTTCTCTCTGAGGTTCTGTTTCCCTCTGGTTCTGGTTCTCTGAGGTTCTGTTTTTCTTCCCACCTCTCCGGAAGCTTCAGCCAGACCACCGGCTGAGGAAGAGGATGGAGGCAGCTTCCTCACTCTGGGGCAGCCCTGAAGCCGCCCTGATAGAAAAGGTGAACCGAGGCAAACTGAGACCCAGACGCACGGGGACGTCCAACTGGATCGCAGCGCGCGGCCGGAACCAGCTGTGCTAATGCCCCCCTCCCCCCCCCGCAGGCTCCCACCTGACTCCGGGGCGGGCCTGCTGCCACTCACCCTAACCCCGCAGAACCGGGAGGAGAACCGAAGGAGGACGGAGCCAGCATGAGCAGGACGGGCCGGCGCTGCGCTCTGCAGGTGTTCCTCTGCCTCGGGCTGGTTTACCTGAAGATCGGGTGAGTTGTCGGGGGCGGGGGTTCTGGGGCCAGCGAGTTGGGCACCTTGGTTCCACCTGCAGCTGAAGGCACCAGTTCGGTTCTGGTTCCCAGTCAGAACTTTTCTCTCATCGCAGGGGGCTGTGGCCGGTGGTCGCTCTGGGAGCCAGCATCATCTGTAACAACATCCCGGGCCTGGTCCCCCGGCAGCGGACCATCTGCCAGAGCAGACCCGACGCCATCATCGCGGTCGGGGAGGGGGTCCAAATGGGCCTCAGCGAGTGCCAGTTCCAGTTCCGCTACAGCCGCTGGAACTGTTCGGCGCTGGGGGAGAGGACGGTGTTCGGGAAGGAGCTCAGAGTGGGTAGGTCCCCAGAAAGTACGGACCGGACCGGACCGGACCGGGACCAGGACGGACCGAAACCGGACCAGACCGGGACCGGGAAGCGCGTCAGCTACTGAGCAGAACCAGAACCATCTCCAGGTCATTTTGGATCAGACCTGGAGGAGATCCAGCTCTGCTCCACAAAGAGTTATCTCCAAAGCGCAGCACTGAGATTTATTAGCTGGAACCGTCTCCATGTGCATGCCTCTCAGACTCACCTCCGCAGGGTGGAACCTTCCTCTGGTCCAGAACCTTCCTCTGGTCCAGAACCTTCCTCTGATCCAGAACCTTCCTCTGGTCCAGAACCTTACTCTGGTCCAGAACCTTCCTCTGGTCCAGAACCTCCATCTGGTCCAGAACCTCCCTCCCTCAGAACCTCCCTCCAGAAATCCCAATCTATGATCTTTACTTTATTTGTATAATACAGCTACAAATAAATATTTCAACCCTGAGAAAATAAATCTTAATATTTGTTCCAGTAGCCTTAGTTTCCAGAGGTCAAAGGTTTCCTGTAGTTTTTCCAGCAGGTTTGCTCACACTGCAGGAGGGATTTTGGCCCACTCCTCCACACAGATCTACTCTAGATCAGTCAGATTTCTCAGCTGTCGCTCCCTGCAAAGATTCTCTATTGGGTTTAGATCTGGAGACTGGCTAGGCCAAGCCAGAACCTTGATCTGCTTCTTCCAGAGCCGCTCCTTGGTTATCCTGGCTGTGTGCTTCGGGTCATTGTGATGCTGGAAGACCCAGCCTCCACCCATCTGCAATGCTCTAACTGAGGGGAGGAGGTTGTTCCCCAAAATCTCCCAATACATGGCCACACTCATCCTCTCTTAATATATGCAGTCACCCTGTCCCATGTGCAGAAAAACTCCTCCAAAGCATGATGCTTCCACCCCCATGCTTCACTGTAGGGATGGTGTTCTTGAGATAGTTCTCATCATTCTTCTTCCTCCTTAAGCAGGGGAACCTTCCATGCCATGCATGATTTCAGAGAACAGTAACCATAGAAACGGTGGTCCCGGCTGTATTCAGGTCATTTAGCAGCTCCTCCAGTGTAGCTCTGGGCTGATTTCTCACTTTTCTTAGGATCATTGAGACCCCACCATCATTGAGATCCTGCATGGAGCCCCAGTCTGAGAGAGATTGACAGGTTTGTTTCTGACCCACTCTGCATGGTGCGTTTCTGACCCACTCCTCGTGTCCCCCTGGCGTGTTTCTGACCCGGTCCGCCTGGTTTGTTTCTGAGCCACTCTGCATGGTGCGTTTCTGACCCGCTCCGCGTGTCCCCCTGGCGTGTTTCTGACCCGGTCCGCCTGGTTTGTTTCTGAGCCACTCCGCCTGGCGCGTTTCTGACCCACTCTGCATCACGCGTTTCTGACCCAGTCCGCCTGGCGCGTTTCTGACCCAGTCCGCCTGGCGCGTTTCTGACCCAGTCCGCCTGGCGCGTTTCTGACCCAGTCCGCCTGGCGCGTTTCTGACCCAGTCCGCGTGTCCCCCTGGCGTGTTTCTGACCCACTCCTCGTGGCCCGCTTCTGACCCACTCTGCATCGCACGTTTCTGACCCGGCCCGCGTTTCCCCCTGGCGTGTTTCTGACCCACTCCTCGTGGCCCGCTTCTGACCCACTCTGAATCGCACGTTTCTGACCCGGCCTGCGTGTCCCCCTGGTGTGTTTCTGACCCGGTCCGCTTCACACTTTTCTGACCAACTCCACCTGCCAGGTTTCTGACCCACTCTGCATCGCGCGTTTCTGACCCGGTCCGCGTGTCCCCCTGGCCCGTTTCTGACCCGGTCCGCCTGGTGCTTTTCTGACCCGGTCCCCTTGGTGTTTTTCTGACTCACTCCACCTGGCCCGTTTCTGACTTGGTCTGCCTGGTCCGTTTCTGACCCAGTCCACCTGGTTTGTTTCTGACCCGCTCCGCCACACTATTATTTGCCATATTGTCTGGTATGTAAGGAGGCCACCCAGGCCTCTGACCACGGCTCTGATGGCTGCTCTCTGCCCCTGCAGGTAGTAAGGAGGCAGCCTTCACCTACGCCATCATGGCCGCCGGTGTAGCCCACGCGGTGGCGGCTGCCTGCTCCAGAGGGACGCTGAGCGGTTGCGGTTGCGACCAGGAGAAGAAGAACAGTTACAACCAGGAGGAGGGTTGGAAGTGGGGCGGCTGCTCTGCTGACCTCCGCTACGGCCTGGCCTTCTCCAAGGTCTTCGTGGACTCACGGGAGGTCAAGCAGAATGCCAGGACGCTTATGAACCTGCACAACAACCAGGTGGGCCGCAAGGTAAGGATGAGCAGCAGATTTACGGGTCAGATCAGAACCTTAAGGAGGCTGAGAAGAACCTGAATATGGTTCCCCATGTTCAGGTTCTTCTTCTACCAGCCTAATCACCACAGCAGATGTTTACCAGATGTTCACCATCAGAGAACAGGAAGGAACCGCTAACGGCCCCGAAGCTTCTGGTACTGCTGGGTGAGATACTGGTGGACAGATCTAGATGGGAAGATCTAGGAGGATCTGTTCACTGTTAGATAGGTTATTGTTCATTCATTCATTCAGTCATTCATTCATTCATTCATTCATTCATTCATGTCTTTACTTTAAGCTTCAGAGTTAGTCTGTATGTGGTTCCTCCAGAAGGAGCTCTAGTTTTGTCCCTGACTGGAGGTCAATTCAATTCTATTCAGTTTATTTCTATAGCCCCAATTCACAACACATGTCATCTCAAGGTACTTTACAGTTCACCAGATCATCCAGTCAGATTGATTCAAAGTTTTCTATCTAAGGAAAACCAGCTGATTGCATCGACTCATTGACTCTTCAGCAATCCCTCACACTAAGCATGCTTGTAGCAACAGTGGAGAGGAAAAACTCCCTTTGAACAGGAAGAAACCTCCAGCAGAACCAGGCTCAGTGTGAGCGGCCATCTGCTGAGGCCCACTGGGGTTCAAGGAGACAGAAGCAGACATAGAAAAAGAAGCATAGATACAAAAGGCAACTGTCAACCAGCTCCACAGGCGGCCCCGTCCAGGAAACACACAGCCAGGCAGACGAGCTCCAAGCCAGCTCCCATGTCAGAGGATGAAGAGAGCACATCCAGTTAGTCACAGTCAGAGAAACAGGACTACACTGGAAAACAGGCCAAGCTCCAACATCTAGAAACAAAGGTGTTGATGGCAGCAGCACAGCTGATATTTCTCTCCAGGATGGAGTCACAGCCAAACAGGAACAGACCAGATGAAGCTACTATGAGAAAAAGCAGAGAGAGCAGAACGTTAGAGATTGAACTAACAGATTCTGAAGAGTGGGAGAATAGAGATAGAATGAAGCAGAATGATGAAAAAGGGGTCCCTATGTCCTCCAGCAGTCTAAGCCTATAGCAGCAGAACTATAGAGATAGCTCAGGGTAACCTGAGCCACTCTAACTAGAAGCTTTATCAAAAAGGAAAGTTTTAAGCCTAGCCTTAAAAGTAGACAGGGTGTCTGCCTCACGGACTAAAACTGGTAGTTGGTTCCACAGGAGAGGAGCCTGATAACTAAAAGATCTGCCTCCCATTCTACTTTTAGAAATTCTAGGAACCACTAGTAAACCTGCAGACTGAGAGCGAAGTGCTCTGTTAGGAACATAAGGAACAATCAGATCTCTGATATCAGATGGAGCTTGGCCATTTAAGGCTTTATATGTGAGAAGGAGGATTTTAAATTCTATTCTGGATTTAACAGGAAGCCAATGAAGAGAAGCCAGGATAGGAGAGATATGATCTCTCTTTTTCATTTTCATCAGAACTCTGGCTGCAGCATTTTGGATCAGCTGAAGGCTTTTAACTACAGTTTGTGGACTTCCTGATAGTAAAGAATTACAATAGTCCAGCCTTGAAGTAACAAATGCATGGACTAGTTTCTCAGCATCACCCCTGGACAGGAGATTTCTCAATTTTGCAATGTTCCTCAGATGAAAGAAGGAAATTCTAGAAACCTATTTGATCTGGGATTTAAATGACAGGTCCTGATCAAAAATAACACCAAGATTTTTTACTTTATTATCTGAAATCAGTTTAATCCCGTCCAAATGAAGTGACTGGCTAATCAGCTTCTTTTTCAGAGACTCTGGTCCAAAGACTATAACTTCTGTTTTGTCTGCATTCAGAAGCAGAAAGTTAAGAGTCATCCAGGTTTTTATGTCTTCAAGACATGCCTGTAATCTATGTAATGGGTTAGCTTCATCTGGATTATAGACAGATATAGCTGGGTATCATCAGCATAACAGTGGAAATTAATCCCATGCTGTCTAATAACTCTGCTGATTAGGAGCATATATTAAGTAAAGAGAATTGGTCCTAGCACTGATCCCTGTGGTACTCCACAGGTAACCTTTAAGCATTAGGAAGATTTGTCATTAATGTGAACAAACTGAAATCAATCAGATAGATCAGATTTAAACCAGTCTAGTGCTGTTCCTTTAATTACAATAAAATATTCGTCTTTCTAAAAGAATATTATGGTCAACTGGATCAAATGCAGCACTAAGATCCAACAGGACGAGCACAGATACGAGTCCATTATCTGAGGCCATGAGAATATCATTAGTGACTTTCACCAGAGCTGTTTCAGTGCTATGATGAGCTCTAAAGCCAGACTGAAACTCTTCAAAAAGTTCATTATGGTGTAAGTGGTCGCAAACTTGTTTGGCAACTACTTTCTCAAGAATTTTAGGTAAGGAAGGAAGATTGGATATAGGTCTATAATTAACCAAGTCATCTGGGTCAAGACACAGTTTGTTAAGGTCAAAGGTCAGGGCAAACTCATCTTATCTGCAGAATGAGCTTGGTTCCCTTGTAGCTCTGAGGATTTATTAGGGGCTGGAGAACATTTGATCAGCATTAGGATGAGAAGCTGCAGGTCCACTGAGGTCAGGAGGAGAGGAAGGATCCAACAACCTGCTGCCCACTTGGGGCTTCTGGGGCTTCTAAAGTCTCTGGACCCTCACTGGAATATTCTACAGATGGAGACAGAAGGAGACGAAATTCCTGAAGTTGACTTGACTTTCTGGATGTTGGTGTGGTGATAAAGAAGGTCAGAGGAAGCATTTATTCTAGGAACGAAGAGCAGCACATTTGGTTCTACAGGTTCTCCAGTGGTGGACACCATCAATGGATCAGAACCAGGATGAGGAAACAGAACCAGATGTTGTCCAGGAGACATAGTGATTTACGGTTGTGTGAGTGCAGCTGATGTTTATTTTACCTTAGCATTAGCACAGCTAGCATTATGCATCATTTGTCTGTTCTGGGTTTTCTTTTCTAGCTACCTGATATTCTAAAGTTGCTGTTGCTGTGTAGGGAGACGCAGAGGGGCTGGATGTAATTTCCATGTTAGCTTTGGCAGACGACTGGTCACATGTTGATATTAGTTCTCTGATTGACTGGAAGCCAATCGGCAGAGCTATTATCCATAGAATGACACACTGTAGATCATAGAATGATAGAATCCAGGATGCTAACATTCACCCAAAATACCTGTAACCTTTGGCTCTAGCTGTTCAATGATTATTAAAAAATGTTGTGCTTTTGGCAAAGGGATATATTTCTCTGCACTGGCTTTGAAATGCAACAGAAACAAGAGACTTTAGACCCTGCTTAATGTGTGAGGTCATTTCCTGTGTAGTAACATGTATTCTAATGGCCTTGTGGTCTGTGTTGTAGGTCCTGGAGAAGGGAATGCGTCTGGAGTGCAAGTGCCACGGCGTTTCTGGGTCCTGCACCACCAAGACTTGCTGGATGACACTTCCCAAGTTCCGGCAGCTGGGATACTTCCTGAAAGACAAGTACAACCAGGCGGTTCACGTGGAGCCGGTTCGGGCCAGCCGCAACAAGCGTCCCACTTTCCTGAAGATCAAGAGACCCCACTCCTACCACAAGCCTAAAGACTCGGAGTTGGTCTACATCGAGAGATCGCCCAACTACTGCGAGGCCGACCAGCTGACTGGCAGCATGGGGACGCAGGGGCGCATGTGCAACAAGACGGCCCTGCAACCCAACAGTTGCGACCTGATGTGCTGCGGCCGGGGATACAACACCAACCAGTACTCCCATGTTTGGCAGTGCAACTGCAAGTTCCTGTGGTGCTGCTACGTCAAGTGCAACACCTGCAGAGAGAGGACAGAGGTGCACACCTGTAAATAGGGATATTTATTAGATGCTAATGAGGCACACCTGGACTGCACTGTGTGAGAGAGAGAGATGTTTGAATAATATATAGAGAAGAGTTTTTGTGTGCCTTTGCACTACAACCATTCCAACTGGCTGCTTCTACTTGAGTTGATCTATGCTGCCACTGGATGCTGAGTTCTTCGTCTCGTTTCTTGTTTGCAGTAGAAGGTCGGATGTTATGCAGACTTTTCTGTCATTTCTAAGTTTCCACAGGTAGAACTACTGGAACTGTAACAGCCTGTCTTTCATAGAGAAATAATTTATTGACTGATAAAACTACTGATCACACTGAAAACAGGCTGATCTACATCTGCTCTGTGACAAAGCTCCTTACTTCAAGTGTACTTAAATGCAAAAAGGTGTTTGGAGCGTTTGTATTTTTCTCTGTGTAAAGTTAAACACTTGAGCTAAAAGGTTGGGCCTTCAAAGTGAATAATCAAGCAACGTGTTTGTTTTTTTTTTAGTAGTGAGCCTAAAACATCTCTTGCTCTGGTTGCCGGTAGTTTCTACAAATGCCGTGAAAATAATGGTATCAACATATTCCAAGTTTCTTTAAATTGAAGGTTTCAAATCGGCTTAAATGTTTCCTCATTTTGTTCCTGTTGCTTTAAGTCCTGCAAAGAAGATGTTGCAGAAAGTGACGGCTGTTTTCTGCAGCTCTCTGGAGCAGCTGAAGATCACTGAGCTAGCAGAAAAATGGGACTGTAATGGCAGCCATGCCCACAGTGGGTCCTTGGGGGCTGCTGTCCTGCAGGTTGCAGGGCCCTGTACTGTAGCACGAGTTCTCCAAGCAGGTCTCATGTCACCAGACCTTTGCTGTGACTCCATCAGATGTGAGCATGAACCCCCAGCTGAGCCACGGCTGCAGACCCTGGCTGTGGTCCCTCTCCGGCTGCAGATCAACAGGTGTTCCTGCTGCAGCGCCTGGAGTTTCCTGTTCCTGCTGCTTGGTGTTTACCAAGCAGCCATATTGGGTCCTGAAGCTAACGGGATGCGCTCTCCTCCGGTAATGAACACGATTATGGTTGATAGAATATATTCTATTTATGTTTATGCCTTTATTTATTGGTAGTCGTTGTTTGGTGGAGGAAGGTTAGGGTTAGCTTCTGAGGTTAGCTCATATCTCCTAACCTCCTGTGCTTGGAGGAGCTTTGAGCTCTCCCCCTCTGCTGTCGGCTGAGCAAAGCAAGGCCCAGAGGTTCATCAGCTATCACTGTGTTTCTATCGCTGTGACAGAAACCACCAGGCAGGGCGGTTCTGATGGAAACCCACCACTGACCCGCTTATTGTTACACCCAAACAGCCCCTCCCAGTCATGGAAAATAATCAGACCACCCTTGTTTTCAATGGAGTCCTGTCTGCTGTGACTCATGGAATCCCTGAAAGAAGCTTCTGGCTGATGGTGGCTTAGCTGATGCTCTGGAAACTTCACTGGTTAAGGTCCTGTCACACCATCCTGATTCATCCAGCATCTGCCTGACGTCCCAGAATCTCCTAAACGCTGGCATACCCTGAACTTTCTATTTTGGAAGTATATATAGAGTATTTATTACCAGTCCAGAATGACAGCCTAACTTCTGCATAACGCACGGCAGCATAGTGCCCATGAAATGATGCACAAGCCAGTGTCCTGAGGGGGCAGCGATGCGCCTGGATTGTGCCCGGCCTGCAGAGAAAGATTTATTTGATCGCGTAAAGAAGGTTTTTGGCGGCAGCAGATTGAGCGTCATGTCTGCTAGGAAGGTTGTTGGTGGTGGGCGTGAACGCAGGGAGGATCCATCACTCACCTTCTGGCTCACCCTATGATGGGGATGAAGTCTGGAGGAGAACTGACGGTTTCCTCCTGTGAACCCCCTTCATACCAAAACGCTGCCAATACGCCATTATACAGTAGCTGGAAGTTAGAAACACGTTCAGCGCTCGTCTGGAACACGTCAGATACGCTGATATGCGTTGGAGAGAAGTTACTCAGAGGTTTTATGATAAGCTAGACGCCACGACTGATGAGGAACTGACACTGAACGTATGTCAACCATCAGATAACTGACCTGGAACTGACGGACCACGGATGGCAGACGCTGGCATACGTACTCACCGTATGACAAAGTGTTTCAGCGTACTTCAGCGTGCTTATAAATGATCCAATGTATACCAGCGTTCTAGTCAGATTTTTCGTAGGTCAGGCATGCACTGGTCTTAATCGTGTGACGGAGGATTTATCTAGAAAACAGATCAATTCTTTTCAGCTGTTTTTGTTGAAGAAAATCTACCTTTAGTTTCAGTAAAAGGATCCCAGAAAGGAACCTAGCTCTGGGCCTAGCTCTCCAGATGTTTTTTTTCCAGCTGCTGCTGTTCTCTTTCATCAGAGCTTTTAGTTGAACTGTGATGCTGAAGAAGCAAGTATAGTTTTAATGAATGCTGCAGGTTCTTTGGTTTCCATCTTTAGGTTTGAAGTCTCTCTGAGCTGCATGTGGCTCTGAGCTGTGGGGCAGGAGAGAAGCTTGGTCCTCGCTAAAGGATTACCCTGACATCTGCGCTATTCACCCCTCAATGACATTGCTACAGCAACCGCAGGCTTTCCCCCAAAAATGCTCCTCATCTCATTGAGAGGCCAGGCTGCCTTTTTACCAACCCTGCGAATGACGGATAAAGTCTGGATGCTGTTTTGTTGGGGATGGAAGTGGGGAGGGGGCCTAGCTCGGCTGGGATTTCAGTCTGACTGAGAGAATAGGGCTTAACTTTGACCCAAAACATTCCTCTGCTAAACTTTAACAGAGAAGCAGCTTTGGTTGCTTCGTCATTAGGAGCTCCACCGTATATGTGAGCCCCTCCCACAGCGCTGTTTTCCTCAGAGAGGATCCCACTCAGCCTGAAAACATCACTGATGGAGAAATCAAAGCTTTGATGCAGATTATAAAGTTCCTCCACAAAAGTATTTATACCTGCTGAAGAGTCAGAGTCTAATAAAAAATTTGCAGAAATTAGTTCAGATCTTTCTTCTTTAGCTAAGACAGACCGAAGGCTCCACAGATTCAGACTTTGACTAGGCCATTTTGATTGATTAGGAATACTAATCTGGACTCCCCCTCTCCTAAAGGAGGACCATCACTTTAGTCTCAGGTGTCTGCAGCATGATTCTGCCAAAGGACTGGTCTGTTCTCAGGGAACAATGGTGTTAATCTTCCATGATAGAAACAAACAGCTCTGGTCTGTGATGCTATTAGCAGCCTCCTGTGTTCTCTGACTTTCTCTGATAGCTGGCAGGCTGGCCGTGTTTAACACACACCCCACACAGAACATCTGTTATGAACATCTTCTTCCAAACACCTGCTGTTTTTATTATAACCACTGATGACTGGATTGAAGGCCTGTTAAGAGCTCCTAATTCTCCTCCTTAACTTATGTGTCTCTGTTTTTCCCTTCCCTCTGAAATATGCAGACAGATGGGTGTGATACGGTGACTACAGCCTACACAGAGTATAGGACCTGTTTTATAATCAGCCCCTACAGGTGGGTCTACAAGGGAGAATCTGCCACCTACTGGCACCACTTTATTTCTGCAGCTCTGCTCTCTTTAGAAAAAAGCAGCTGTTGAATAATTAGTTTGGCTTCGGTTATGGTTTGAACTTTGTTGTGAGCAATATGTGATGCACATGGGTGGTGCAGTTGGTGCTAATCCAGCTGCTGTGAACAATAACACATTGTTTAATGGTATGGATTAAATAACTTCAGCACCAGTTCTAACTACAGCGGATCAGACACAAACAACCAAACTACTGTCCTGTTAGTGACGGCTGCGACCTGCAAGACTACTTGGATTTCGCTGTATCTCATAAAACATCCAATTAAAATCTTTTCTTTAAAAAAGAGTAATAAAAAAGATAATAAAGTAATAAAAGATGTTTATTAAATGCACATAAATATTGTAATGCAGTGTTCTAAATAATCTTTCATAAAGAGAAATGGTCTGTTAATGACAGTTAAAGGTATAGAGGAGAATCTGTTATTTCCGCGTGCATCATCTAAAGCAGTGGTCCTCCTAACTGTCAGTCATTCTGGTCATATGTTTACGTAAGTCCTACGTGCTCGTCCGGTTAGCTATCTTGTTCTGCACACTTTCAGGCATCATTGAACCTCACCTTTGTCGAAAAGAGGAGAAATGGGCTCGTGCATGCTCTCGCACGAGTTTAAAAGGCATTCCATCTCAGAGCGGGTACGGGGTTGTCCATGTGCATTTTATTTTTAAAGTGGAGAAGGCGGGTCTTTTAAAAAATTCACAAAAATCCTCCACTGTACCTTCAATGTCAGCGCAGTTGGTTGCTTTCAGAGTCTGCAGACAACATTGGGGGGAAGGTCTGCAGAAAGCCATACAAAGTTATTCAAATGAACACTTTTTGTTGGCACCAGCTGTCTTCTAAGCAGATGATATCTTCTTAGCAGACCTAGAGAGTTTCAACATTCAGCTGGTCATATCTTCTTGAATTTTCATTAGACTTCCATGTTTAAGAGCTTTGAAAAGCTTTGACTCCATTATTTCAGTCTGCAAATAACTCCAAACCGATACGAGGCAGACTAATCTTTCCCTGACATGTCCTATGATCTACATCACAGCAAAGAGGCATCCTTAAACCAAGTGACAGCCTTTCCCTCAAAATGGGAAAATAATCAATTGGTTAATATGAGAATTAGATTTATAAATATATCTGCTTGTCTGAGCTGTGTTATTTTTTTCTAATTTCATATTTCATTTGGATTCTTTGTGTAAATAAAGTGGGTTCTATCTGTCTTTAACTATGCTGGATGATCTTTCTAAAGTATTCTTTGCAATAGAAAAGCTGCAGAGCAAACATCTATTTATATATATTTCAAATATAAAAAGAAAACCCAGCAGTAAATCAGTGATCTTTGCGTTTTTCACAGATTTTAACCCACTCCATGAAATGTTCGCCGTCATCAGCAGCAGTTTGCCTGCAGCTTTACTGCCACCTGCATTTCATTTGTCACAAAAATAAAGAATAAAACAAATCAACAAGAAAACACGTAAATAAGCAGCAGTGTTGAAAAACCATCTGTGGCTGAAGAAAGCAGCGCACCAAGAAATCAAAGTCTGGTTTTCTATAAAGAACAGAAGATGGAGAACACCGTTCAGTATGTTTAAGACAGGTTTGTTACCTCGGTAACGGTTAAATATTAAAATAAGCTAGCTGCCTGCTGCTACGGCTAGCCTATCCTACTTAACCCCAGCCTTGGATTACCAAGTTAAACATTTATATCAAATCCTTTCTCATTGAGGTTGCAGAGGCTAGTTCATTTCTAACAAACATGACTTGAACGCATCAATGTTGACATTGGAACACAGATCCAACCAGGAGCCCTAACCCGACGCTGGAATCCCATCATTGATGATGTCACTGCTGTGCGTCTGAGACGGAAAACGATAAAAAGGCTTTATTAGAAGAATGAAACCAGGATTAATTCAGCATTTAATAAACCAACTGTGTCTTTAAATAACACCAAACAGCTGAGCCAGAAAGCCTGCTTCACTATATGTAAACAGATTACCCCCCATTCAAATCCAAAACCTTTTTATGGATATAAAATTGAAACACATTATTTTTTTCTACATAATGATGACTATAAAACCAAAATGGCCTCCAGTTGTTTATTCTCTTCAGTGCATAATGCACTGGAGAGCTTCGTTTACAGTTTCAGTTATTTTTGTTCCTGCCGGCGCACCTGCTTCTTCTGCTTGTTGCCTCCTTTTGGTATTTTTAATTAAAATATTTATTTTTTTCAACAAATTGAAAAATACAGACAAAACACGACAACAAACAAACAAACAAACAAAAAAAAAAAACAGGCTAACGGGCAAAGCAAAACTAAGCCGTCACACCGCTGCATCATCATATGTGTGGAATTTATCCTCTGTGACATTAATTCAGAATATATCTGAAGTGATTATGGAAGGAAACAGCCTCATGCTAAATGGAACTTCTCTTTTTTATTATTCTTCTTATTCCTGCCAATCAGATATTTAAAAAATGTTGTTTCCATCTTCAGTTAAGTTCAGTTTGTTGAACTGACCCCAGGGCTCCGTTTCATCAAGCGAGTTTATCGAAAACTCTGTTTCTGTTGCCATAGTAACATCCTCCCAGAGCTAACCTGGTCAGCAGCAGGTTTTCTTCAGTAAACTCAGAGTGTCCTCTGTCTCTGCTCTCCTTACATCCAACCACGCTGCTTTATTTCCTGATTTAGTCAGGTTTTTATCGTAGTTTTGTGCATAAAAATATCCATATATCATTCCCTAGGTCCGTTAGACACATTAGGTTTTAATTCGGCATTAATTCACAGAGAATTAAATATTTATAGGGAGCGGATTCTACAACTCAGTGACAGGGGAGGAGATTTATTTGTTTTTTGGTTTGTTTAATATGAGCGAGATGTGGATCATTTTATTTAGTTATATTTACTGTCCATGAAGACCTACAGCATTATGTGTTTCACTGAAACATGGCTTCAGATAATATCTTTAGTGCTCTTCCAGGCTAGAGTGGCACGGTCAAAGGCATTGGATCAGCAGTGCTTGTAAAAAGTGTCAGTTGATTTTAAATCATCTAATGTAGCTAGAATTATGGATTACGGTGTTTGGTGTAAACAACACATGATTCACACAAACAGATTATATTCAGGATTTTTATAGTAGAGATGGGAAATCTCACAAAACCTCTTAAGAGTCATTAAAACAGGAAAACATACAGTGATTATATATTTTGTACTTATTAGGGTCATCTGTATGTGTCAGTAGAACTAAAACAAACAGAAGCAAAGTCTTTGTCCTGATAGGCCTGGAGTGCCAGGTTTAATCAATGCCGGTGTTCAGCCATGAATGGATCACATGCGCTGCTGCCTCCATCCCCGTGGTGAAGTCAGTTAGTCAGTCGAGAAAGTCCGAGAGTACGGGGCGGGGTCCACCCTGGACAGGTCTCCAGTCCATCGCAGGGCAACACAGAGACAAACAGGACAAACAACCATTCACACACACTCACACCTAAGGAGGATTTAGAGAAGCCAATTAATTAGTGATGGTGAGATCAAGCCTCATGAGGCATTGAACCGTTTGGCCAAATTGCTTCAACGATCCCCACAGTTCATGAGGCTTCATGTGAACATGTCACCACCTACTGGTGGAGTGCAGAACCACAGTTTAAATAAAATCTGTGATTTTTTTTGCAATTGTTTTTCTTTTTTCCCCCCTTTTAAGTTCCCTTGAAATTGTTAATGGTTGGTGTGTATAATAACATTTTTATAGGTTTTTTTTAAGTGTAAAATTTCTTAGAACAATCATTTAAGGTGCACAGTTTTTCTGCCATTTTAGTGAAATAAACTCAAGCAGACTGTGAAAGTGTTTGTGCAAATTGGGCAATGATGAACAAAATGAAAGGTGTTGGTCATTTTTATTCAAACATAATAGTTTTTTCACGTTTTTTGGTTTTAATCAGGTTGGAAGTTGTGTTCAACCAATCTTTTGACTAAACCGACCTAATTTACCCAATCTATATTTTAAGCTTTAAGCAACTAGATTGGTTGTAAAAACAACCAATCTATTATTAGAATCTATCCAAACTTTATCCAGCTGAGAGCAGCTCTCCTCCAAACTCCCACATCTTGACTGAACACTGAGGCTGTTTAGATGCCTGTCAAAATTCTTGCGCATCCCGAACCACTTACCGAAGCGGTCACGTGGTATCACGGTAACAAGGCCTCGGACGTCATCAATTTTGGCCCCTCCTCTAAATGAATCACGCCTCGACACGCGCTTCGGGGAAACGCCCCCTCCATTACTCGACACACGCCTCGAAGCCTCGGCTCATCTCATTACATCACTACAATTAACCTAACAGTCCTGTTTTTGGACTGTGGGAGGAAGCCGGAGTACCCAGAGAGAACACACACACATAAACATGCAAACTCCATACAGAAAGACCGGACCGAAACCCAGATGCTACCCACTGCACCACTGAGCAGCGCGTGATTTAATGTCATATAGTTTAAATAATAATAAATGTGAATATTTGTCTTGTAGAGTCAGAACGGGTGTAGAGCAGCAGCCAGCAGCCATGAGTTGGCAGGAAGGATTCCTCATTATAGGAAGAATAAATGAATCTAATGAAGAAGATGAGGCACTTCTGTAGCATCTGAAGCTAAACCAGTAGAGATGATGGGATTATTGCTGCTGTTAGAGTGGAAGAAACTGGAAATAAAGAGAAAAAACATTAAATAAAATATGATGAAATCTGAAATAAATCTGAAAATTCATCCCTTCAAATGTCTTAATTGGTTCAAACGTGTTTGAAATTGCTCAAACTTTAAAGATGCTTATGTTGATGTGATGCAGGTCCAGGAGAGTCTGTGAAGGTTTGAGATCTGCAAACATTTATTGGACAGAATATTGATTCTCATCGTGTTAAAAAGGATGTTATGAAGAATAATGTTGGGAATTTTCACTCCTGTTTAAATAAATCTGCTTAGTGAAGCAACCCTGAATTAGAATTATTAGTATTTTAGAAAGATCCACTGAATTTAAAGCCTGAACAGAACAATGTGATGCAGGAGACTGAAGCTGTCCATTAATAATCTCACGGTTTTTAATAATAAATCATTGTTATCATAAATGGGTGTGAGGCTTGAAACTCCAGGGCTGCATGTGAGTCCCGCTCCAGCCGACTAGCACAGAAAGCTACAGGCTGCCACCTGTAAGCAGCAGCAGCTCTGCCATCAGAACCTCAGCCTTACTATTTAAAATAGCCCCTGCAGACTGAGCTATGACAAGGTTGACTTCAGGCTTAATCATATTTATACAGAGAAGCACTTCTAAAGGTCCTAAGGCAGCATTTGAAGGCCTTGCACTCAGTGCTGAGGACTGAGGAGCAAAGAGGAGCAGAAAGGTAATCAGAGCCAGGCTGGTCCTTTAGATTCTGGGCGGACGGTTCAACATTACATTCTGTCTTTTTCATGTGTTGCTTTGGTTAGGAAACAGAGCTGCAGGCACTCGTCAAGCACATATCTTTATGAGCCTCATGATGCATTGCTGTGATAAGACCCTCGTAATGTTGAGCTTCACAGCCGTGGAGTTTGCTCTTAGAACACAAACCTCTGCAGGTTACTTCTCCTCTTCTAAGCTTATTTTATGGAGCAGATAAAGGGACCACGAGGAATTTCTTTTTCACATTGCACACAGCCAAACGGAGGGTTTGATTCCAGTCCTGGAGGTTTTGATGTGCTGCACCGTTTAGATGCTCCTCTGCTTCCACAGCTGGATCAAATGCTCCTCCTCTGGGTCAAAGATGTTTTACACCTTTTCCAAATTCTCTTCTCAGTTCTTCTGTAGACGGCTTTCAGCTAAGATGATGATCCAACCCTCTTGACAAAAAAATCAAAGTGAGGCTAGACATCATCATCAAATGAAGCATTAAAAATAATAATCAGTGTTAATGATGAAAATAAGGTGACCCAAAAAAAAACACTGGGATGGTATTCACAACAGCTCAAAAGTTTGAATGACGATTAATTACATGCAGAGATAGAACTGCTACCCCCACCCCCCACCAAAAAAAAAACACACACACACACGCAACGAGCAGACAAACTTCTGCAGAATCAGACGAAATTTTAACTAAAGAGGAAGGAAGGAAGGAAGGAAGGAAGGAAGGAAGGAAGGAAGGAAGGAAGGAAGGAAGGAAGGAAGGAAGGATCATCACCCTCTCAGCCACGCTGCTCCCTCTGATCAATACCTGCAAACATCCCTGGCCTTTGGGAATGAGTTATCCTTATTAGACGGGTAGAGGTGTGGAGGCAGGAATAGGGAGCTAAAGGTGTTGGCAATTGTTTATTTTATTGTGTTTAAGATACGTATTTCACTGGGTTTAAGTTGGTTTTTTTTTAAAAGCTTGAAATATATTTCTATGTGTAGTTTTGTTGTTTTTAATGGTTGAACTTTAGTTCAGGGGCAGGGCCACACCCAAACCACTACTCCAGTTCCCTACTGCTCTATTTATACTCTGCTTCCACCTTCCTCTCAGTCCGTTTCGTTCGACACACAACCGAGACTCGTGTCTTTCAGCTTCGTTCAACACGCAGATTCTCCAAGGCATCAGATATCGCACAAAGGCTCGGACCCCTCAGATCCGGACGACAGCCTCCTCAACTGTCTTTTAGGATAAATTCCAACCTGTTTATGCCTGCGTTTATAACGACGTAGATCTATACCAAGAGTTTCATTCATCTCTGCATGGTCTCAGTCTGTCATGATCTCAGCACTGATGCCTGGTCTGATTACTAAGTTCATTCACCTGTCTAGCTCTGCCCAGTTTTTTTTACCGGTCATCTGATCCACCTGCATTGCTCCCTATTTAACCAGCCTTCAGACCAATCATCAGTGCCAGATTGTTCGAGCCGTTGGTGAGACTTTTTCTAGTGTACCTGTGTTCTGACTACCTGATCCTGACCTGTTCTGCCTCTCTACTGCTGAAGCTGCCTGTTCCTGTCTGGTCTGTTTGCCTGACCTGTCTTCTGGCTCCTGCCAGGTCTCTGCCTGCTTGTTTACCAACCGGAACCGTTTCCTATCCACTGGGTCTGCCGCCCTCGTCTAGCCCACCATATACGGTACCTGGAACTGCTACCTTACTCGGTCTTGGATTCTCCTTTGGCACCTGACCTCCCAGCCCTGACAACCTACCACGTCACAGACTTCGGCTTTGGCTTCGCCCTCTGGATCATCCTGCCTTCTTTTGTCTGTCCAGTTCTGATCTCCTGGCTTTCCTACGACCTCCAATACATAAGCCTCTGGGACTCTCTGTGTGGCTTACGCCTTAAGAGAAAAATCTAGCCAAACATAGATCCATTGGCAAACAAACAGTGTTGTTCTGGTGTTGAAAACTCAATTTCTCAGCTTGAGTCTGGCATGAGTGATATTCTCTCTCACTTGCGGAGTCAGGCTTCTCCCGCTCCTACACTTCCGCCTACGTCAGCTACGGCTTTTACATCATCTGCTGTCAGACCAGCTTGTCAGGAGCTGCGTCTTTCCCCTCCAGAAATGTTTAAAGGGGATCCTGATCCCCTCCAACCGTCTGCTTATCCTTCCGAGCGTTCGAAGGTAGCTCATGTTATCTCATTATTAGAAAGCAAGGCTAATGCTGCGTTCACACCGGACGCAGCAAAATTGCGTCTGCTGCTTCCTTTATCCTCTCCTCTATCCTTTCTTTGCCTTGCAGCTATATTTGCTGTGATCAGTGGGAATAAAGTAGTTTTAATATGTTTTAAGTGGGAAAATCCACCTGAAAACTTCATCACTGCAGTCAGTTCATCCAGATTACCATCCTGCCTTCCAATATTATTTCTGTCGGAGCCGCTCAGAGCCCCACATACCAGCGGTGCGCTGTCAGTAGGAATGCAATTCAACAGCAGCCTCTGGCCCGGTCGCCACCTCGCGGTTCGCCACGGCAGCTGGAAGCATTTTTCATGTACGCAATCCAAACTGCAGGCACCAGGATAATGAAAGCGAACATATTCTGCCGGCAGAGTTCTGCATTTTAAGTTAATTTAGGCATTAATAAACTGTTTCAGAGGAGCGATCACAGCACTCTGTGTCATCAGCGATGTGTCTGTCTCCCTGCCAGCTCCCAGATCAGCTTCTCTGATTGGATGATGCGGCGCATCAAAGCAGCAAGTTCAATTTTTCCACCTCGAGCAGCAGCGCATTTGCAGCGCGTTGCGCGCGTCAGATGCTTAAACGCTCCCGACGCGCTGCGCCTGCTGCTCAAAACGCGCTGCGGGACTTTTTGCTGCGCCTTGACGCACTTCAACCATTGACTTTGCATGTAAACTCGCTGCTCCTGCTGCGCCTGCTGCGTCCGGTGTGAACGCAGCATAAGTTCTGGGGAACCTCAGAATGGCATGTTTATGTCCTGCTCAGCCGGAACAGTCGACTGAGAAGGAGGGGGAGGAGGTTTATTCAGACCTGTCTAAGTTCCCAGATGAATATCATGACCTAAAGGAGGTCTTCAACAATTGCAGGGCCACTGCACTGCCTCCAATTCGGCAGTATGATTGTGCCATTGATTTATTGCCTGGGACTACACCCCCTAGATGGAAGTTATACTCTTTATCAGGCCATGCAAAAGTACACCTCCGACTCCCTTAAGGCACGGATTATTCATCCCTCTTCCTCCCCAGCAGGTGCTTAGGGAAATAACGATAAAGAATCATTACCCGATTCCCCTGTTTAACTCTAATTTCAACCACATTCAGGGAGTCAAAGTATTCACTAAACTGGACCTATGCAACGATTACCATTTGGTATGCATTCGAAAGGGAGATGAATGGCAAACAGCATTCAACACCCCTACAGGACATTATGAGTGCCTCATTAACTCTCAAGCTGTCTTCCAACACCTTATTAATATGGTAATCAGGAACTTGTTTGGACGCTGCGTAGTTACTCGACATTATTATCTACTCTCGTGATCATGAATCCCACAAGAAACATGTCAGATCTGTGTTGGTGCGCCTCCTGCAGAATCAGCTTTTTGTGAAGGCCGGAAAATGTGAATTTCATATGTCGACTGTGTCTTACTTAGGCTTTGGGTTTTTCCCGGACCATATAGCCATGGATCTGACTAAATGGAGCGCAGTTTCTTACTGGCCTGTTCCTAAGGACAGAAAATAGTTGCAAATTTGTCATGTAGCTGCGCCTCTGCATGCTCTCACATCATCCAAGCATCCAAGTTCTGCTGGAACGAACAGGGTGATTAAGCTTTTCAGAAGCTAAAAGACTTATTTACTTCAGCACGTGTTCTGATTTAACCTGATCCTGACAGATAGTTTATTGTGGAGGTGGATGCATCAAGTACTGGTCTCTGGGCTCCCCCTAGTCAGGAGGGCAAAGATGGCAAGATTCATCCCTGTGCTTTGTTTTCTAAATGACTTATGAGCGGAGAGAGAAACTATGATCTGGGGGATTGGGAACTGCTAGCGGTAAAGCTAGCCCTGGAGGAATGGAGACATCTATTTTAGGGGTCCAAGGTTTCATTGTTGGTGTGGACTGACCATAAGAACCTTGAGTACCTGAAGACTGCTAAGAGACTTAACCCCAGACAGACAAAGTGGGCACTCTTCTTTAAACGGTTTAATTTCTCTGTGTCTTACAGACTAAAGACCTTTGGAACAGAAATGATACACATGATAATATCAGAAGAGTTCTACATATAGGAGAACAAGCACAGCAGAAAAAAACATTCTAGTAAGTGCTGACGCAGAAAAAGCATTTGATTTAGTAAACCGGGAATTTCTATATAAAGCATTAGAACTTTTGCATCCAGTAATAAATCAATACTATAAAAACATTAAATCATCACCCCACAGCGAGAATTAAATAAAAGGAAGCCTGACTAACAAATTTAACATTAAAAGATCAACCAGACAGAGCTGCTTTCTATTAATTAATTCAATTCTATTCACTTTATTTCTACTGCTCCAATTCACATCATGTCATCTTCTGTTCCAGTTCAACCAGATCATCCAGTCAGATTGATTCAAAGTTTTCTATCTAAGGAAAACCAGCTAATTGCATCGACTCATTGACTCTTCAGCAATCCCTCACACTAGTGTTAGAGTTAGACTTAGGCAGACTTATTTTGTCATTTTTGTACTCACAACTGTAAACAAAAAGAAGTTTAGTTAAGAACAGCTCTAGACAATTTCATTTTTTAAAGTGCAGCCTTGATATGTTAAGGGGGAGTGCCGTTTTTTTTACATTGGCCCCTTGATTTTACGTTATTCCATCATGTTCTATCACCAATATGAGTTTAGTGTCATTTGGAGCCGTTCTGAAGATATTCCGTTAGGTTATATCCAAGTAACGTCTTCCTATGGGCAACGACTTGAAGACACAAACTAAACTGTTCATCATTTATTCTTTATGGTACGCCAGCATTCAGAACATGGAGGCCAATCACTGTCCCCCAGACATCCAAGGTTATATTTTTTATATTTATATGTTTTAAAAACAAAGCGGAGTGTGTATGACATCATACATCATACACACAGTGTATACAAAATATGAAAGCTGAACAAAAAGATGATCAAAATGAAACTTTGTGCAACTTTCAGGCAGTAAATGAGCAGCAGCTTAGCAGTGAGATGAACATTTTCATTTTCAGTGCAGCAGTGATCAAATGTAAACATTGTGAGAGAAAAAACATGGTGCAAAAAAAAACCGCATTGATAAGGAATTTCAGAGCATTAATATATATGGTGCAAATATTTAGTGTTTTGGTTTGGTGTTATCAGTGTGATGCAGTGGCAGGTGGGCTCTCCTCATCCTCCGCAGGAAGTCCAAGTGCTTCTGGGCCCTTTTGACCAGTGAGGTGGTGTTTCCAGTCCAGGTGAGGGTGTCTGTGATGAATGTGGTGCTGCTGACCACCTCTACAGCTGAGCTGTTGATGAGCAGTGGAGTATGGTTAGGACGGTTCTTCCTGAAGTCCACCATGATCTCCTTGGTCTTCTCCATGTTCAGGATCAGGCTGTTATCTCTGCACCACCAGCTGCTCCACCTCCTCTCTGTAGTCCTGGTCGTCTCTGATGAGGCCCACCACCGTGGTGACGTCTGCAAACTTCACCATGTGATTGGTGGTAAACCTGGGGACGCAGTCGTGTGTCATCAGGGTGAACGGCAGGGGGCTCAGGACGCAGCCCTGAGGGGAGGGGCTTAGACTGATGACATCAGAGGTGTTCTGTCTGACCTGGACTGCCTGAGGTCTGTTGGTGAGGAAGTCCAGCAGCCAATAGCAGAGGGGTGTATTGAAGCCCAGCTGTTCCAGTTTGCCCATCAGATGCTGTGGGATGATGGTGCTGAAAGCTGAACTGAAGTCCAGGAACAGCATCCGCACGTGGACGTTATTCTCCTCCAGGTGTGCCAGGCTCAGGTGGAGAGCAGCAGAGATGGCGTCCTCAGTGGAGCGGTTCCTTTGGTAGGCGAACTGGAACGGGTGGAATGTTGGCGGCAGACTGGAGACGATGTGTTCTTTAACCAGCCTTTAGAAGCACTTCATCATGATGGGAGTCAGAGCGACAGGCCAGGTTTCACTAAGCATGCTCGTAGCGACAGTGGAGAGGAAAAACTCCCTTTCAACAGGAAGAAACCTCCAGCAGAACCAGGCTCAGTGTGAGCGGCCATCTGAGCCGACTGGGGTTCAGTTCTACTAATTACATTTTTCATCACGCCTAAAATCAAGAATAGATATAAGGACACAAACATGGGGTGTTGGCATAATTATGGATTATTGAGCGCAGATCATTCTCATATGTTTAGGAAATGTCCACCCCCCCACCCCCCTTCCATATCAATGGACTGAAATAATAGAAGAAATCTACACTATGGAAAAACTGACACATGGTTTGAGGTTTCAGCAAACTGAAATGGAAGAAAAGTGGATGAAATGGAGAACATTCAAGAAAAAAGACAGTGACAGAAAATAAAGAACTAGATAAACTAGAATGGACAAAGGTGAAATAGAGTAATAGCTCCCAAGCAAAAGTTTAATGGTATGTTATGTTGAATGTGAAAGGGTAATGTAAATTATGTATGTAAACAAATATGACAAATACTAATAAACAGTTAATTGATAAAGATGGACATTTTCAATTCGAATTATTAGCTTAGAAGTTCATCACATTTTGCTGTTAAACTGTTTAAGATATAAAGTGCAGTTTGCTCTACTTGAAAAGTTTCAACAAATGAAACATGATCCTCTAAGCTCTGGTTGATCTGGACCTTCAGATTTAGAACATAATGTTCAGGAGCCGCTGGCCTCTAAAGGACGATTTGAAGGATCCTTCTGCAGACAGGTAAGAGATGAACATGCAGCGAGGACAGGACTGTGCAGGAATTCCTCCGTCGCTCTCAGTCAGTGAAAACAATTCCTATATTCAGCCAGGACTCCCACACACAGTCAGTCCAGTGTAAAGTGGTCATGCATCCTGGCAAATCTGTCACCAGATGCTTAGTGGGTCCCACAGTCGCTGACGGCCGTAGTCCGGGCCCTTTGTTTGCCTGACTGCTTCACAAGACCAGATTCACATTCCCCACTATCTAAAGGTTGCACTCTGCTCCACTTTGGAAGGGAAAACTTTATGACAGCTATTCTGTCTCCCCAGTTTGTCGTCCAATGAGACGGTGATGAACTGTGAATGGAGGCTGAACCCAGGATGATACAGAGGCAGAGCGGTCCAGCCATCAGTACCTGCCACTGCCAGCGAGTCGCACGTACAACACTCTGAGGCTTCCTGATCTATTTTGCTTTGTGTCAGAAGTTATCAGGAAAGGCCAACACCCAGTGGAGAAAGAGCAAAACATTTGCAATAACACATATTTCAAGTGAACAAACATGGCCCAGCTCTTAATCACTTTGAGAGTCTGTGCATTACCAGGCTTTGGGAAATTTATTAGGCTTAAATTCCAATGGAAAAGACAACACCTAGACATTCCTGAGCTGACTTGTTACAGAGAACAGCAAGAACTAACTAGAAAGGCCTGCAGAAGGACCCAGGAAGCTGGCGTTCCTCACAGAGGGGGAGTACAACAACTCCAGATTTCTAATGCTGAGGATTTTAAAGAATCCTTCTAAAACTGTCAGGCCTTAGAAATGGACGGAGATTTAGCATCTGCAGGATAATCAGCTGAAATTGTGCTCAAACTGAATTTGTAGACCTTCAACTTATTAGATTTAGTCTTTTTATGTGTAAAAGATTTCATGTCACAGATGAGCAGAAAGTAGCACCTGATCTTGAAATCAAAGATCATTAAAGTGTGACGTGTTACATCCAGCATGCCATCTGAAGGCTTGGGTAGACGTCCGCCCCTCTGAGGGCGGAGTACAACCGTCAGCTGGAAACTCACGGTCCAAACTTTTTGGTCCAATCAGGAGGAGCCTGATGGAACGTATGGTTCTGTTCTGGAAATCTCTTCTTTAGTTAAGTCTCTCTGGCTTTCTCCACATTCCACCAAAATACCTCAGCTGTTCATGATAGTTCAGCGTCATGAAACGTCCATTATGGCTTATGATCACCTGCTGATTTTAGACCCTCTAGGTTTACTCTCCTCCCATAGAAACACCTTCTTATCCACAATAGGAAAACCCCCTCAGGTCACTTTACAGAGACAGTTTATCTAGATCAGCAAGTCAGATGGTTCAAAGTTTTGCAGAGCTTTGCAGGAATCTGTGCAGGTAGAGTCAGTAGATATTAGATGGCATTGTGACTCCTCAGCAATTCCTCACACCAAGAATCCATCCAGCAAAGATGAAGAGGGAAAACACACAAAAGAATCATAGAAGCACTGATCTATAAACAATTTCTATGTTAGAAAAGCTAACGGTAAGCTAGCTGCACAGGTGGCTCTGTCTGGGAAAGAAAGAGTTAATCAGATAAGCTTCGAGCCAGCTTCCATGTCAGAGGATGAAAGAGAGAACGTCCAGTAAAGCTATTTTCATACCTTCCTGATTTGTCCAGCTTTGTCCAAGAACCTCCTAAACCGCTAGCATACGCTAAACTTTCTATGGATTTTTTCTATTCTTGGCGAATACATATAGTATTCATAACGAGTCCAGAACTTCTGTCCAACCACAGCCTAACTTCTGCATAACGCACGGCAGCGTAATGCCCATGAAATGATGCAAAAGCCAGTGTCCTGAGGGGGGCAGCAATGCGCCGGGCCTGCAGAAAACAATGTCTTTGATCGCGGTATTAACCTAGCTACTGTTTACCACTGTTTAACTTATCCAGCGTATGCAAGCATTTTAACAGATTTCATACGCAGGCATAAATCTAAATCGTTAAGGTGTGACGGGAACTTTAGTCACAGTCAGAGAAACAGGACTACACTGGAAAACAGGTTGATCTCCAGCATCTATAAACAAAGGTTTTGATGGCAGCAGCACAGCTGATATTTCTCTCCAGGATGGAGTCACAGCCAAACAGGAACAGACCAGATGAAGCTACTATGAGAAAAAGCAGAGAGAGCAGAACGTTAGAGATTGAACTAACAGATTCTGCAGAGTGGGAGAATAGAGATAGAATGAAACAGAATGATGAAAAAGGGGTCCCTATGTCCTCCAGCAGTCTAAGCCTATAGCAGCAGAACTATAGAGATAGCTCAGGATGACCTGAGATATTTGTACTTTTATAGGCAGTTATGAGATGCAAATGTATAATGTGAGTTAGTAAATGAATGACGTGAAGAAGTGATCTCTGAGTACAGGCCATTTTCTACATTATACTGATTTGATCACATAGACTTTGGCCAAGAAAGAATGGACCTACTTTGTTTTCATTGGTTAAATCTGCTCAGTAGCATAGATAGGCTGAACTACGCTGAGAGCTGACATCACCTCTCTGTTGACTGCCTCAGTCACACTCTAATGGCAGCAAATGTTCTTCTTTAAAGTATTGATCCAGCACGGCTGATTTTAAATGCACTAAG
This sequence comes from Cyprinodon diabolis, assembly GCA_030533445.1. Classification (NCBI taxonomy): domain Eukaryota; kingdom Metazoa; phylum Chordata; class Actinopteri; order Cyprinodontiformes; family Cyprinodontidae; genus Cyprinodon; species Cyprinodon diabolis. The sequence continues at coordinate 2,978,851 of CM060081.1, forward strand.
GGTTGAATCTCTAGAGTCAGTCAGTAACTGCATCTGCATTTCCTTACTCTCTTTTTGCTTTTCTATCTGTGTTGTTGGGAAAACGCTAAGAATCGTTGACTTGCCTCCTGCTATGTGAGCTAGAGGTTTTTTTTTCTCACCAAAGAGAGGAAATAAATCTTTCTGATCTCTGAGAACCCAACAGGTAGCAGTGATTGAAGCTGAGGGTAATGTAGCATGCTATGTGTGTGTTTCACAGCAGCGGTACCAACACTGAGGTAGACTGCATGCCACACAGTGGGAGAGCGCTGGCATCAGTCATCAGAACCATTATCTTTTGTTGTAGCCAGACCCACCATCGGCAGGTGATGAAAGTGCAGGTTAAGGTGCAGTGGGCTGTGAACAACCGTCTGCTTTTCCTAAGCTCTAAATTATTCAGCTCGGTAGGATGGAGGTGTTTGCATCCATTACATGAACACATCATTCACAGAGCAAAGCTTTCAGAGCAGCACAGACAGATCTAGACTCATAAGCATATTAAAACTAAACAAATGCACACAGCTCATCAACTCTAGATGTACCATGTGTTTCCATTCCTGTTTCATTTGTTTAACTTAACGGTTTGAACTTTTTAAATGGAAGTACAGCATGCAAATTTTTAACAACTCAAGAAAAAACAAAAAAGTTTGAATGAAAAGAAACCTTTTGGCTACTAAAAGATAATAATAGGAATATAATTATATGTACGGCTATTTATTTTAATAAACACATCAGATATTTCTACACAAGGCGGCACCTCTCATCTGCAGCTTAATAATATCTAACAGGAAGTTACTCTGGTTCTATTCTTTTGGTCCAATTATCGCTCTTCCTTACTCTACAGTTCCCTTTGGTTTTCTGATCAATTCAATTCAATTCAGTTTATTTATATAGCGCCAAATTTCCAACACATGTCATCTCAAGGCACTTTACAGTTCAACCAGATCATACAGTCAAATTGATACAAAGTTTTCTATCTAAGGAAAACCAGTTGATTGCATTGACTCATTGACTCAAATACAATCCCTCACACTAAGCATGCTTGTAGCGACAGTGGAGAGGAAAAACTCCCTTTTAACAGGAAGAAACCTCCAGCAGAACCAGGCTCAGTGCGAGCGGCCATCTGCTGAGGCCGACTGGGGTTCAAGGAGACAGAAGCAGAGATAAAAAAAGCAGCTGTAAAAGGCGGCCCCGTCCAGGAAACACACAGCCAGGCAGACGAGCTCCAAGGCTCCCATGCCAGAGGATGAAGAGAGCACATCCACCCAGCCACGGCCAGAGAAACAGGACCACACCTGAAGACAGGCCGATCTCCAACATCTACAAACAAGGGTGTTGATGGAAGCAGCACAGCTGATGTTTCTTTCCTGGATGACGTCACAGCCAAACAGGAACAGACGAGGCAAAGCTACTCTGAAGAAAAGCAGAGAGAGCAGAAGGTTAGAGATTGAACAAACAGATTCTACAGAATAGGAGAACAGAGAGAGAATGAAGCAGAATGATGAAATGGGGGTCCCTATGTCCTCCAGAAGTCTAAGCCTATAGCAGCATAACTATAGAGATAGCTCAGGATAACCTGAGCCACCCTAACTATAAGCTTTATCAAAAAGGAAAGTTTTAAGTCTAGTCTTAAAAGTAGACAGGGTGTCTGCCTCACGGACTAAAACTGGTAGTTGGTTCCACAGGAGAGGAGCCTGATAACTAAAAGATCTGCCTCCCATTCTACTTTTAGAAATTCTAGGAACCACTAGTAAACCTGCAGATTGAGAGCGAAGTGCTCTGTTAGGAACATAAGGAACAATCAGATCTCTGATATCAGATGGAGCTTGGCCATTTAAGGCTTTATATGTGAGAAGGAGGATTTTAAATTCTATTCTGGATTTAACAGGAAGCCAATGAAGAGAAGCCAGGATAGGAGAGATATGATCTCTCTTTTTAATTTTCATCAGAACTCTGTCTGCAGCATTTTGGATCAGCTGAAGGCTTTTAACTACAGTTTGTGGACTTCCTGATAGTAAAGAATTACAATAGTCCAGCCTTGAAGTAACAAATGCATGGACTAGTTTCTCAGCATCACCCCTGGACAGGAGATTTCTCATTTTTGCAATGTTCCTCAGATGAAAGAAGGAAATTCTAGAAACCTCTTTGATCTGGGATTTAAATGACATGTCCTGATCAAAAATAACACCAAGATTTTTTACTTTATTATCTGAAATCAGTTTAATCCCATCCAAATGAAGTGACTGGCTAATCAGCTTCTTTTTCAGAGACTCTGGTCCAAAGACTATAACTTCTGTTTTGTCTGCATTCAGAAGCAGAAAGTTAAGAGTCATCCAGGTTTTTATGTCTTCAGACATGCCTGTAATCTATGTAATGGGTTAGCTTCATCTGGATTATAGACAGATATAGCTGGGTATCATCAGCATAACAGTGGAAATTAATCCCATGCTGTCTAATAACTCTACCAATTGGGAGCATGTATAAAGTAAAGAGAATTGGTCCTAGCACTGATCCCTGTGGTACTCCACAGGTAACCTTTGAGTGTGTTGAAGATCTATCATTAACATGAAGATCTATCATTATCAATCACAGAAGCCTTTAAAAGAGAGAGAACTGAAAATGTTAAATATTACAAGATCAATTCAGCTCAGCATGAATCAGGTCCAGTTAAATCCAAATTCATTCTTTGCATCATTTGATTAAAATAATAAACCAGCTATTTTATAATGTCACCGTTTAAAGTGTTCAGCTAAATCCTGCAACCTTTAAATATTTCATTTATTCTTCATTTGAAACAAGAAATCCTGACTTATTATCATAACTTTGGATTTGGATCATCAAACTTTTACATTTTAAATGCATTGCATCTATACAATTTCATTTGTTTTATTTGGAATTTATGAGACACTTTCAGAAACAGTAATTGATCAGAGTGAAGGGAAACATTTGAATGTAATGTAAATCCCTTTATTGATCTCACACTGGAGAAAGTCCCTCTCTGCATTTAACCCATCCCCTGTGCGGAGCAGTGGGCTGCCATTGTGCGGCGCCTGGGTTAAGGGTCGTGCTCAGAGACCAAGAGCGCCTTCTCAGAGCACAGAGCACTCCTCTAACCACTAGGCCATCGCCAATATTTAAATGATTTAAACACAGCTCTAAATATTTTAAACAAATTCTAATAGATTTACATCCTTTAACTCTCATGTCTTACATAAAATCCATTGGTGTCCAGAAATGCAGCTGTTCAGAGACCAATCGTCATCTACAGACCAAGCAGGTAAGCCAGGGAGTCCAGCCTCAAACACATTCAATAGGAAGGACCAGGACACAGGTTTAAGGGGTTTTCTTAAAGGGGGGGCGGAGGGGTCTGGGTGCTGGATGGATTATGGGTAAAGTTGGAAGACTCACTGATGTAGACCTAGTAGATGGAGACTCCTCACAGATTTAGATTGAGGGACGCGTGAGTCTGAGATGAATTCAGACAAAGAGAAACCATGCAGGGATGAACCTCATCTTAAAAATCAAGAGGTTTGATCAGAGATGCCTTGACTGAATGATGCTGATGCTCCCTACTGATGAAAGATTCTGAAACCTCAGTAGAAAGTGGTGACAGTGTTTAGTGAAAATAGCTTTGACTTCCTGACTCAGATCCCTGCCAGGAAAACTATTTTTAATCAATGACTTCATTTCTCAGCAAAATCTTGATTTCATGTTTCTAACCGAGACATATCTAGATGAAAGTAATGAAATGGCACCCCTCCCGATAATAATGTTCTCCCTCACTAAAACAGGGGGAGGACTCGTTACTCTGTTTAAGGATTCACTAAAGTGCAGAAAAGTGATCCTGGCTTACTTTAAATCTTTTGAATATCTGGCTGTTCAAGTAAAAGGCCCCGTTGGAGCCATGACTGCGAATGTTTACATGCCTCCAACGTCCAAAACACACTATTTAATTATTTCCATGAATTCTTATCTGTGATATGTATTGAACATGACTACTTAATTAATGTGAGACTTCAATGTTGATGTTGACAACCCTGAAGGCAGAGGAGCAAAAGAACTGTGTGATATTCCTCAAAGATATTTAAAGTTAAACATCTTTAGGCCCTGGCCATTAGCAAAGGTCTAAATATTTGTAATGTTTCCCTATCAGACCATTTTCCCACTGAAATAATGACCAAAAGTAATTTTATAAGAAAGTGTGTTATCATGGACAGCTCATCCTACTGCTTCCACTTTCCCCTGTAACTCCGCAGATGAGCTGGTTGATAGTTTCCATTGATCCAGTTAAAGTGAAGGTTGTCTCTGGGAAGATGAAATCTCCATGGAGACACGCCCTAGCAGTGAGAAAAGAAAAGAGGGAGTCGAACGAAGGTGGTGAAAGAATGGACTCCATGTTCACTATGCAATCTATCAAGAGAAACGTCACATCTATAATTTATTAGAGGATGCAAGACAATTATTCTTCTCTGAGATTATCAACAAAAATATCAACAATGCTCACGCCTTATTTGCCACAGCTGACAGGTTAACAAACCCTCCTATCACAGCGGCCAATGAACTCCACACTAAAAAAGGCCTGAAATTACTTTGCAAAGTATTTTACTAAGAAAATACAGGATATAAAAAAAGCAGTCTGCACATCAATATCAAGTCCAGCACCAATGTCGTCTCCAGTTAAAATAAGCTCTATTAAAAAGTCCCAATAAACTGCAGTAGTTTAAGCTCCTCTTCCTACTGTCTTGATGTTTTACTCTCAGGTTTAATTAAGAAGGTTTTATGATTCAATCATAAACTCATCCCTCATGTTGGGTGTCTCCCCCCCGAGCCCTAAAATAGCAATTATCCATCCATTGATGAAAAAGAGAAGCTTGGACAAATGAATCCTGCAGAATCCAGCAACCCCCCCTTCATCAGTGAGATTATTGAAAAAGTTGTTTCAGCAGTTGAACACCTAAACTTAGACAAACTTTATTTTCATTTTGTTTACAAAGAATGTATACAAAAAGACAGCTGGTCAGAGGATGACCATATAGGCGGGTCCAACATCAATGGGTGGAGGGGTTTGGAGGTGGGCACAGACCTAGAGGTAACAACAGGTTTGACCCGGGACACATGGAACGTAGGGTGAATCTTTAACTTGGGGGGCAGATCATCGGTGAAAAGGTAAACCTTCTGACACACCTGGTAAGTGGGTGCCGGAACCCTCCAATGGTTGGCATCTTTGGCTTGACCAATCAAGGCCTTAGAAATTGCTTTTCTTGTCATGATTTTATCCAAACATCTGACCCACATGCAGAAAACCAAACAAAGAGACCAGGGGAAGGTTTAAGAGGTTTATGATGAACTGTTAGAGAAGGGCCCAGTGCTGCTCTGAACACTGGCGAACCGGGACTGAAAAGTGAAGGGGAAGATCCTGCGGTTAGTTCAGGCTCAGAGGGAAATTTGTGTATCGATTGTAAAAGGGAATAAAGGCAACAGGACTCACATTTCCAGAAAAGGTGTCTTTCTTTGAATCCAGTCGGTGTGGGTTGTTCCAGTAATAGACTTGCTCGTTGGAGGGGGGATGGGGTTTACCAAGGTTGAGGTGTTTCCTTCAGGAACGAAGGAGCTGACTGCCACTTAGATTTGCAATGGTTGTAGAACGATTTCTTGTGGAGATTAATCCCCTGCTCAGTGTGAAGCCCAAACAATCCTTGGGGAAAAGTTGATCCAAACCACCTGTTTGAATCCTTAGCTCAGTTAACGCTCAGACAATCCTTCCATGGGGAGAAGGTACAAAAAATCCAGTTTGCAGGATGACTTCCTGCCGAGAGGCAAAGACAAAAAAGAAACAAGGTTAAGACTCAGGTGACAAAAAAACTCAGTTTGACTCAGCAAAACTCAGCTTGGCTAGAGTACCCAAAACTCACAAACACTCTGGCGTCGAGGTAGTGGCAGTCCGAAGCTTAAGAGTCCTCCGGTAATGAGGCAACCATCCACAGGTGTGTGAGAAGGCCAACGAGAACCAGGCGCCCCCTGGTGGTAGAGGGAAAACAAACAAATAAACAACCCACACAAACTGGATTCCTAACATTTCTAGCCCTTCTACAGGCCTGCTGGCATCTGAGAGCGGATAGACGGGCAGGAGGAACCAATTTCTCTTGAATGGGGGAACACCAGTGGCTGGAAACCACAACAAAAAATGGAGAGAGCCCAGTGGTGCTAGAGGGAGCAGAGTTGATAGCATGTTTGACCCAGGAGAGCCGACTGGCCCACTTAGTGGGATCAGCCTCACAGAGAATGCGCATCTTGGTCTCAATTTCCTGGTTGGCCCTCTCTGTCTGTCTGTCCGTTTGGGGTTGAAAGCCTGAAGACAGGTTGACAGAGATCCCCAACAAGGAGCAGAACTCCCTCCAGAATTGGGACATCCTCCTCCGCAGGAAGTCCAAGCGCTTCTGAGCTCTTTGGACCAGTGAGGTGGTGTTTCCAGTCCAGGTGAGGGTGTCTGTGATGAATGTGGTGCTGCTGACCACCTCTACAGCTGAGCTGTTGATGAGCAGTGGAGCGTGGTTAGGACGGTTCTTCCTGAAGTCCACCATGATCTCCTTGGTCTTCTCCACCTTCAGGATTAGGCTGTTATCTCTGCACCACCAGCTGCTCCACCTCCTCTCTGTAGTGGAGCGGAGGGGAAGAGCTAGACCTCAGGCTTATTTCAAACTCCAGACAAAAACATAAAATGTTTAACTAAATAAGTTACTTTTGTGTATTTGAAGGCAGACCCAGAGAGGTGAGCTGCAGAACAGAATGATGTGGATCTACACATGCTCAGACAAGCTCCAGTCACACAAGAAAATATGCAGCCCTGAAGCTACAGGATGAATGGCACCATGACATCAGATCCAGACGCACCACAGAGAAAAATGAGGAAAGCTGCTTTGGCTTCTAATAGATGAATGGAGCCAGTGGAAGGACTTCAGAACCAGGCTGATCTGATCTACTTTCTATAGCTCTAGTGAGGACACAGGCAGCAGCATCTGGTCAGCTGTCTGATCTACTTTCTATAGTTCTAGTGAGGACGCAGGCAGCAGCATCTGGTCAGCTGTCTGATCTACTTTCTATAGTTCTAGTGAGGACGCAGGCAGCATCTGGATCAGCTGTCTGATCTACTTTCTATAGTTCTAGTGAGGACGCAGGCAGCAGCATCTGGTCAGCTGTCTGATCTACTTTCTATAGTTCTAGTGAGGACGCAGGCAGCAGCATCTGGTCAGCTGTCTGATCTACTTTCTATAGTTCTAGTGAGGACGCAGGCAGCATCTGGATCAGCTGTCTGATCTACTTTCTATAGTTCTAGTGAGGACGCAGGCATCAGCATCTGGATCAGCTGTCTGATCTGCTTTCTATAGTTCTAGTGAGGACGCAGGCAGCAGCATCTGGATCAGCTGTCTGATCTACTTTCTATAGTTCTAGTGAGGACGCAGGCAGCAGCATCTGGATCAGCTGTCTGATCTACTTTCTATAGTTCTAGTGAGGACGCAGGCAGAAGCATCTGGATCAGCTGTCTGATCTACTTTCTATAGTTCTAGTGAGGACGCAGGCAGCAGCATCTGGATCAGCTGTCTGATCTACTTTCTATAGTTCTAGTGAGGACGCAGGCAGCAGCATCTGGATCAGCTGTCTGATCTACTTTCTATAGTTCTAGTGAGGACGCAGGCAGCAGCATCTGGATCAGCTGTCTGATCTACTTTCTATAGTTCTAGTGAGGACGCAGGCAGCAGCGTCTGGATCAGCTGTCTGATCTGCTTTCTATAGTTCTAGTGAGGACGCAGGCAGCAGCATCTGGATCAGCTGTCTGATCTGCTTTCTATAGTTCTAGTGAGGACGCAGGCAGCAGCATCTGGATCAGCTGTCTGATCTGCTTTCTATAGTTCTAGTGAGGACGCAGGCAGCAGCATCTGGATCAGCTGTCTGATCTACTTTCTATAGTTCTAGTGAGGACGCAGGCAGCAGCATCTGGATCAGCTGTCTGATCTACTTTCTTAGTTCTTCTTTCTAGGTGCCAGACACCCCCTTCGGTACTCATAGTTTTAATTACACTTGATAGCAAAACACAACACCCCCACCTCTGAGCAGGCACAGGGAGGATCGGGGTCTTCTCACACCCCTGTTCTCCGTTTGCCAGCCGGAGTCTGGGGCCTGGAGGAAGAACAAGTCACCTTGTTCGGGGTCTTGGCGGGGCGCTGCTGCGGGGCCTGGGTGGCCAGCCGGCTGTCATTTCTGCTGTCCCCAAAGGGGGGTGCAGGGAGGAGCGAATTGGTTATTGGTTATTATTATGGCAGGAACTAGATGGGTTTGTGTGGCGGTTACACCACTCCCCTCACCCCCAATACGGATTTTAGGTTCACCTATTAGGTCATCCAGTAATCCCAGGACTGACCACCGGTGCCACATCCTGGGATTATTGAATATGACTGTTATGTGTGAATTTGTGTTCTAGCTTTTTTCCTTTTCACAGAGAGTGGGGGCACTAGGGTGGGAAGGCGTGATAGAGACTGTGTATTTATTTTTTGTTTTGTTTTGTTGTATTTGTCAGTTTGGGGTCTGAACTGCTCCCTCTCCGAAGAACATCTCAAGTCTCCGCTAAGTGCTGAGCCCATTCCCCCCGTCCTGCCCTCCCTCCGGTGGCTGGCACCTGGGCTCGCTGGTGCACTGGTGGAGTTTGGTGTTTGGGGGTGGATGCCAGGGTGGGTACTGGCTTATTCCTGGCGGCTGCTGGTGGGGCATGGCCCCCCCACCCCTGGGGTCTCGAGAGGGGTCTGGCTGCAGACCTCACGTTACAGTCGTCCGGTTGCAGCCTTCCAGCTTCGTCCTGGGTTGCTTCCGCTTCCTGTTCTGCGTTTTTTGTTTACTTGCCATTGCCTGCTTACTCAGCGAAGACACAAGACAACGACAGAAAACGGTATGCGACTGGTTATTGTTGTCCCAACATTGAAGAAACGGTGAATGCAGGGGTCACAAAAACATTCATCTGTCAATATAAACAACGAATGTGTGCTTTGGCTATTAAATTGTTTAGAAGTTTAAAGTTACGTTAATGTTAAATGGCTAGCGTTAGCTACTTGCGTTTTAAAGGTAACGTTATAACATTACACTTCCTCTTGTATATATACTACGTTACCTACCTTTCTAATTGTGCTATATTTTCATAAAAAGTTTAACACTAGGTGTGGTCCCTGGTTTTAAATAATGTTGGCTATAGGGCTCTTATCAATCCATATGATCGTTCTGTCCCTGTTAAATTGTTGACCGGCCCAGTACACCGCTGAATGTCCATCGTTGAGAATGGATTCGGCCAATTATTATAATTATTGGAAATATTATATTTATATGAGTATAATTTTTATAAATATATCGTGTTACGGTATAAAGTTAAAATGAAAAATGTGATAAATATGTATGTTTAAATTTTACAAGGCAGTTTATTGTGTCACAATATATGTAATTGCATATATTGTTATAATTTATCAACTGTATATTTTATGCTGTTTAATTGTTTAGCAGAAAGACTGTAAAAGGCATGTTTTTCACCTTGTTCCTGAGTTTCCTTGATAATTAATCAGTTAAGTCTTCCATTTTGGGTCCTCCTCCTCCTTCGGTCCTCACACCTTGACAGTTTAAAAGTATTTTACTTTACAATTTGACGATATAATGTAAAGACTATGTAAACAACAATGTTACTAAGAGCAATTACTGAACACTCTGGCCCATTTAAGAATTTTGCAGAGAAACAGTGAGATGTTACATTACAGATAAAGCTACAGTAAAATCACCAGGCGATATATCTTTTAGACTGTGAATAGCGAAACTAAGTCATAACCATGGTTTTTAGATTGTACTTCAGATTATTTAGGCAAGGCAAGATTATTTACAGTTGGTAAAACATGTATAAAATGATGTTTAAGTAATAATTGTGAAAGGAAAGGTGTTGTTAAAATATATATATAGTTATAGTTATATGTATATAGTTATATATATTTTTTAATATAATATATATACCCAATATATCTACATTATATTATAACATTAGATTACATTAAACTTTATTGTCATTCCACAGGTACAAGGCAACGGAATGCAGTTTAGTTCTAACCAGAAGTGCAATATCAGTAAAGTGCAGGATATACAATGGTTCCATGAGTGCAGTACATGGATATGTACTGAATAAATATGGAGATGAATACTATTATAAACAGAATTTACAGATAGATTTGTACTATGAGTTTAATATAAGAATAAATAGTAATGTGAACAGCTTTACAGCTGATATCACCATAAAAATAGAATTTTAGCAGATATGTACAATAAACAATATTTAGATGGTTGTTATAACAGAGTTTACAGGTGAATATTTACTAAGAATGTATATACGCATGACTATTACTATATCTTTAAACATGATTTTTAACGATAGATATACATAAGTTAGGCTATGCTAATATGTGCAGTATAGCAGTTTCAGAATTAAAATTTGGCAGAAGCTCTCCAAATTAAAGTGCAGTGGAAAGTAATTGCACAATGAAGTTAAGGTACAGTATTGCAAATAATGTACCTGCAAAAACATGCAACATGCAAAAATAAACGGTGGAAACCGCGGTAACATAATATGTTCGTAAACATTTTTTATTTATTTATCAGTTTATTAATCCCCGCCAAACAAACGCTATTTAAAACATTTACACAGAAGCATTATTTAGAAGCATTATTTAGTGAATTCTTCAGATTTGTTTACAATTATCTGAGCGTTTCCAATGACAACAGAGAAATAGGAGGAAGCGGAAGCAACCCAGGACGAAGCTGGAAGGCTGCAACCGGACGCGACTGAGAACGAAGGCAGAAGCGACTGAAACGTGAGGTCTGCAGCCAGACACTCCTGGGGGTCTCGGATCCTTGGGGCACATGGCCAGATCCACTTCGGGGTGGCTTGCTGATGGCGGAGCCCGCGGACTCGTCCTTGGGCTCCGGCTTTACGCTGGCTGGGGGACGTGAAGAAAGCCATATTTGTCTTAATTAAAACTGTACTTAAAATTCAGTTATAGAGATGATCCCTTCCAGATATCACCCCCCACCCCCCACCTCATCACAGAGGAACAAAGTACCTCTTCTCTTCAGCGAGGTGAACAATCTCGCCTTTAACAATCATAGACAGGTTTCAGATATTACAGGCTAACAATGGAAGCAAACGACCCACTCATCGGTTACCATTTGCATGTTTCCAAGCAATACAAGGCCTTATATTGCTCACTGCGGATCCAGACATTTGAATTGAGAAAGCTTCCTTAAGGGGGAGCGAAACGTCTTAAAAAGCTCGGAAACAAAGTCCAGCGGATTGTTTTTCAAACTTTTTCAGAATCTGTAAAACTCCCTGCATGAATTATAATAAAGCTGTTTATATGCATAAATCAAGAGGAACACTATGGCGATAGCCGTACTGCTCCACTTGTGAAAGTAAAATCTGTTGGGCTCTTTTTGGCATCAAGACAATTATTCTTATTGCCACATCGCCAGACAGGACACTGTTAAAAAAAAAAAAGAACAAAAGAGAAAAATAGCAAAATGCTAGGAAACGAGAGAGAATATTGGAAATCTTTCCACTACTTCAGACTCACCACCGGTCAGTGAGAATGGGGCCTAGCACGTAGGACGGCCTTATGGAAACATATCACCAGAATGATTGACAGTTAGGAGGACAACTTATTTAGATGATCCACCCGGAAAAACAACATCCTCCACTATAGCTTTAACTATTGTTTTTCCTTTTTCCCACAGAATCTCTGTCCATCCTCTGTTGTTGCACCAATGCCTCTGCTGCTAAAATGACTGCAGAAATGTTTGCATGTCATTTTGTACCTGAATTTCAGAAGTGCCAAAAAGTTGAGTTTCTTGTTATAAGTAATTACCAGATAAAATTCTGTTCAAAATTACATAAGTAGAACAATTCAACTCGCTAGTTTGCAGGCTTTTTTAACCGCTAGTTGTTTTTGCTACTTGTAGTAATTTTTTGTGTGTTTTTGTTTTAGTCTCAGTCTTGGGTTTACGAGTCAGAATTTTGAACCTCCCAGCCACCATACAAAATGACATTAAAATGAAAGCATAATAAAAACATTTCTTGATAACGACAGCATTAAGATGGAAACAAATGAAACACCGGACTGAGGAGGAAACTTCACCTTCCAGAGAGATTTCAGCAGCAAGTCTGGCCTCCGTGACCCACAGCTATGGAATGTGCTTCATCTACCCAAACTTGTCTCATAGAAATGAATTAATTAACCTAAAATAATGAGTGAATATAAAAAAAAAACAATAAAAGGGTAACGTATTTCATGCAGAGAACTGCTGAGTGGGAACCTGCAGCAGTTTGTTGATGGAAAGATTTCACCCTATCCAGGAAAGCTTGATGTGTGAATGTTTCCTACTATGCTGACAGCTCCTCTTTAAAGCAGAGAAATGGCGGATAAGGCGGTTGATGAATGACTGGATGTGCTGAGGAGTGACAGCAGCCTTCAGATCCTTCAAGCCTAACCACAAAAGCAAGAGAGAAAATGTTTTTCTCATAACGGCTCCAGTTTCTGCTGATAAGCCGGAGCTAAATAGGGACGCGCTCCTGTGCCAGCCTCACATTTTAACCGTAAATATTGCAGGAGTGCAGAGCAGCAGGCTGGTTCCTCCCTTCCATTGTCCTGCAGCTGCTGAACTAAAACTGCTGAAAACCAAAATACTAGAAGCTTATTTCAGAGCTGCAGTATAAAACAGTATTTAAAACAATATTTACTACCATTATTGCATTAAGAAACACAAGGTTGCCTTGATTTATATTCTGCCAAAAATATAAATAACCTGCATGTCTTCTGAGTCACAGAAACAAATGTAGGATCCTTAGTTCAGACCAGAGGGACGAGGCCCCATTTAGAGTTAGTTTCTATTTTTTTTTTCTATTGTTGTTCTAGTTTTCAGGTCACATGACTGAGAAACACCAAACTAATGTCAAATCTTTATACTAGACGGGACAGACGATGCAGACGGAGGTTTATCCATTTTACTTTTGTTTATGAGCCTTAATAATAAAGAAAATGCTTCTTTAGCTTGATTTTCCGTAATAAGAACATGTTTAATGTATTGAAACACTAGAGCAGCTGCCCAGCTGCCTGAGTCCACATCCCAGACCGAGCCAGCTGCAAAAACAAGCTGGAGTAACTCCTTTCAACCAGAGGAGGGCGAACAGACGCTTTTAGACACAAAATAATAATTACTGCATTTTAGCAAATGTGCGATAAAATATCTGACAAAGTCACAGACTCACAGGCAGCAGGATAAGGTGTGTTTAAACAGTTTATAGAGGTGAATCCCAATCCTGATGGTCTTTATCTGATGTTATAACAAATACCTAGGAAGTGTGGCAGAGCGTTATAATTACATTAAACTGCCATCATTAAATATAGAACTATATTAAACAATCGCTGTTTCTTAGTATGAGTTCTTCAGCGTTCTCGTGTGCTCGTGATCCTTCATCAGCCTCAGCCCGAGCACTGTTCCGACGCACCAAATCCCCGGATGTTGTTCTCGCCCCGCCCTCTTTACCCAGCATGCATCAGAGCAGACCATTGAAAGTTAAAAGCTCTCTTTTGAGGTGAATATTATTCTTTAGAGCGTCACTATATGGCCCATTTACCGATTTAATGCATAATTTAAAAAAAGATTTCCAAAGTTGAGAGGACCGCGGCAACCAGCGGAGCTCTGAGGCTAACGGCAGCCAGGGCTAACCGCAGCCCGTCTGCAGTGGCCTTCTCTCTGCATAGCCGTGTGTGAAGGAACAGTGGCTCTGATGGTGATTTTGTTTCTTTTATTTGACAAAATGTTTATTTGATTTGTGTTTATCTGACTGAGTTAATTATTATTTCCCCACTAAATGAAAAAAGTAATAATTTATTATGATCTAGATACTATTAATAACAAGATGTGAAATGCAGCTGTAGAAGACCTGAGCATGTGGTGATGTCATCAGTACGCTTCCGTTCCAATTGACCCAGATTTATGCTGCGTGCTCCCGTTCTCGTCAAGTCCAGACTTTCCTGTATTCTTGCATAGACCGGACTTGACGAGGACACAAGTCTGTACTCACGTTCTCTTGAATTGAGAAATGGCCAAAGAGCATTTTTATTAAGACACAAACAGTGAGAACAGATTTGAAAAAAACGTTAGCATCCCGTTATCCTTCACACCTCGACACTAGGATGCTAAGATACTGACAGGTTAGCACAGCTATGCTAACATGTTAGTACAGCATGCGAAACATGTTAGCATAGCTATAGCCCCCTGTGCCCCCTTTGCTCCCAGTGTCCCCTGTACTCCCAGTGCTCCCACTGCTCTCTGTTCCCCCTGTGCTCCCAGTGCCCGCTGTACACTATGTTCCACCTTTGCTCCCAGTGCTCGCAGTGCCTCCTGTGCTCCCATTCCCCCTAGTGCTCCCTGTGCCCCTGGTGCTCACAGTGCTCCCAGTCCCACCTTTTCTCTCTTTGCCCCCATGCTCACAGTGCCCCATTACTCTCTGTGCTCTCAGTGCCCCCTGTACTCCCAGTGTCCCTGTGCCCACTGTCCTCCCAGTGCTCCCTGTGTTCCCAGTGCCCCCTTCGCTCCCTGTGCTCCTGGTGTCCCCTGTTCTCCCAATGTTCCCTGTGCCCCCTTTGCCCAGAGTGCCTCCTGTGCACCCTGTTCTCCCAGTTTTCCCAGTGCCCCATGTTTTCTCAATGTTCATTGTTTCCCCCGTGTTCCCAGTGCCCCCGTGCCCCTTTTTCTCCAAATGTTCCCTTTGCCCAGTTGCTCCCAGGTCTTCCAGCGTCCCTGTGCCCCTTTTGCTCCCTGTTCTCCCAGTGCCCCCTGTGCTCTCAGTGCCCCCCGTGCTCCCAGTGCCCCCGTGCTCCCAGTGCCCCCTGTGCTCCAAATGTTCCCTGTCCCTCCGTTGCTCCCAGGCCTTCCAGTGTCCCTCTGCCCCTATTGCTCCCATTGCCCCTTTTGCTCCCTGTTCTCCCAGTGCCCCCTGTGCTCTCAGTGCCCCCGTGCTCCCAGTGCCCCCGTGCTCCCAGTGCTCCCAGTGAACTTTTGTCAAAGTCAACCTGTCTAATTGTAATAGACCATTAGACAGGTTGTGAACTGTAAATTGCCTTGAGATGCCATGTGTTGTGAATTGGCATTAATTGTAATGCCAATTCACAACACATTCATTGTAATGAATTGTAATTAATAATTTCTTCTTAACCGGGCCTCTATGGCAGCAATCTCCCTCTCTGTACATTCAATCTCCAGCTCCTTCTCAACCAGCAGATAGATAACAAGGAGCGCATGAGCAGATCATGTCATCTCCTTACAGTCAGCCTCCATAATCAGGAAATTCATAAAAATCCAAGCTTCCCTACTGTTAATGTTTTCCAGCGATGATTCTACTTAGCAGTGTGAAGAACCTCAACGTCTGTCATTGTTTCCTGTGTCTGGAAGCCCTGATTAGACTATCGTTTGTCGTATCCACTTCCCAAAGCCGACTTTGTCAAGTAAATTCACCAAAGGCCTCCTTCTTCACCTGACTCTCCGCAAACAACAAAATATCACAATTATAACCAAACTTCCTGAATGTTACAGTGCTGCCACGTTGGTTTACTTGTGTCCCTCAAGAGAGCTGTAGTACTGTAGATTGCCACTAGGAGGCGAGGAACAACGCTACAATTTGTCTCTCCATGGCGCTGGGTTACAGGCGGTATGAAAGTACAGCTGTGGAATGGTCTGATAAACTGACAGATCTTGTTGTTGTCGTTTTCTCTCTCCCTCTGTGTCTATATCAGACTGTGGCAGGCTGAGTTCATTAATGGGAAACACTGAGAAGGAAAAATGTGTTTAACAAACTAATTAGTCTTGTTAAGTATTTCTACTGAAGTAAGGAAACAAAGTATTTGTACTTTGTTAGTTGGTGCCTCTGTGGGAATGTAGACCAACCGTAAATCAGAGCTTTGCCTTTTCACTCTTTCATGGATCCCAATCATCCTTTATCACGATGGAGGAGCATTACAACCTTTTCTTTAAAGTCCAGTTTTATTTTCAAATCTTTTTTACAAAATGTAAAAGTTTGAAGCCCAAAAGCAGGACTAACAAGCTAGTTCAATATTTTAGTTACCTGGTCTGTTTTCATTTTATAAGAATAATAAGAAAAGTGAGAATTCAATTAACATTTCTTTATCTATATAACAACTCTTCAGCAATCCCTCGTATCAAGCATGCTTGTAGCGACAGTGGAGAGGAACAACTCCCTTTTAACAGGAAGAAACCTCCAGCAGAACCAGACTCAGTGTGAGCGGCCATCTGCTGAGGCCAACTGGGGTTCAAGGAGACAGAAGCAGACATAGAAAAAGAAGCATAGAAGCTCTGATCTATCAGGACTTTCTATGTTTAAAAAGCTAACCGTAAGCTAGCTCCACAGTTAAGCAGAAACAGCTGTGATGCAGTTTTCATGTTAGACTGGCTCATGTTTGTTTCATGCTTTGGTTGTGGATTATCCAAGCCATGGAGGACAGCAGAAGCTAAAAGGATCAAGCTTTCAGCAACATCAGATGTGTATGTGCTTAAAATCCGACTCTCTAAAACACTTTTTTCTCTACATGATAAACTGCTCCTTTCGGTTGATGCCATTAAATTCAGCTCCTTGCGTTGACTGGATGAAACAAAGTGGTGAAATTGAGCCTTCTGTTTAACAAACAGACTGTTTGCTGCCAAGCTGCCACTTCAGAGGAAACGTCGTGTTTTTAGGGGCATCAACAGGAAACATGAAGTCATGTGATGAAAGACGGCAAATAGACTGGAAGCTGAGCCGAGCTTTGTTGGCTGGTCAGGTGTCAGTGGTCTGTCCTCGGAGGCCGTCACATTCCAGACAGACCCCCTCACCCCCCGCCCCCCAAACCCAAATGTGTAATTATCTCCCACAACAAACACAATGCTAATAACAGCAGTACAGATAAAAGTGATGTTATAATACAGCCTAAATGTTTTCAGTTGTTCATTTTATTACTTGTGATTTTTAAATAACTTAAATGATGTTCTATCCAACCTGCTTTCAGTTTCTTCTGCTCTAAGGGGGTCAGATGGTTTTCTATATGCAGGATCATCAGAGGTGCATGATGGAGCCTATTTGATGGGATTCTATCCCTGAGATCTGATTGGTTGAACCCAGCTGCCCATGTGTTCCTGACAGTTGGACACCATGCTGGCTACTCTTCACTGGCTTTCTCAACATTCATCAGTTCTGTTCTTGACTTGGGGGTTTGTTCCCGGATCTGTAGCGGTCTGACCAAGTGGGAATGGGTTTAGGTGTTTTCAGTCCCACTAACACCTGAACAAAGGAGCTAACAGCAGAGCCACAAACAGATGCAAAAAGCCTCCATTTACCAGGACGTCTGATGGTGCATTCAAGTGCAGCTTTTATACTGGACTGTTCATACATTAAGAAAAGTTATTCAAACGTTGATGTATTATGAATCCCCTTAGTTGAATCTCTTGAAGTTTGCTCATAGAGCTAAACTAGGAGTAGATGCCATGGCTACTCTGCTAAATAAGTTTTATTTTTTTACTTTTTAAAAAATGTTTTTACATAAAGTCTTAAATGGCCAAGCTCCATCTGATATCAGAGATCTGATTGTTCCTTATGTTCCTAACAGAGCACTTTGCTCTCAATCTGCAGGTTTACTAGTGGTTCCTAGAATTTCTAAAAGTAGAATGGGAGGCAGATCTTTTAGTTCTCAGGCTCCTCTCCTGTGGAACCAACTACCAGTTTTAGTCCGTGAGGCAGACACCCTGTCTACTTTTAAGGCTAGGCTAAAACTTTCCTTTTTGATAAAGCTTCTAGTTAGAGTGGCTCAGGTTATCCTGAGCTATCTCTATAGTTATGCTGCTATAGGCTTAGACTGCTGGAGGACATAGGGACCATTTTTTTTCATCATTCTGCTTCATTCTATCTCTATTCTCCCACTCTGCAGAATCTGTTAGTTCAATCTCTAACGTTCTGCTCTCTCTACTTTTTCTCGTCATACACGTGGTCAAAATTATTGGTACTCCTCGTTCAGTGAAAGAATTACTTGTATCTCACAAAAGTATCAGTAGATAAAAACCCTATCCAAATGAACAAATGAAAGTCAGACATTAATTTTTAACCACTAACTAGGCCTCATACAAAAGAAACGCCCCCAGAAAATACTGAAGATTATGTCACCAAAGGGACGTGGTAAATCAAGGTGTGTATACAATTTAACATCATAGGTGTTTAAAATATATTAATCTGTCAGTGGGCCTAAATATAGAGTTATGTGCTGTTGGTGACATGGTGTTTACCACACTCAACATGGACCAGAGGACGTTGCTGCAGGAGGAAAACTGAAGACAGATCAAAGAGAAAGATAAGAAGAATGGAGACAAAAGATCGAAGAAAAACTTCTGGAGAGATTAAAGGTGAGCTCCAAGCTGAAAGAGCATCAGAGTTAGAATGCAGCATCATTGCTGTTTCAGCCAAAGTGGACTAAATGGTAGACGACCAAGAACCATTTAAGGAAACAGATCATAAAAACAAGAAACAAGAAACAACGCTTCTGGGAGAACGTCCTATGGACAGAGGAGACAAACATGGAGCTTTATGCTAAGAAACGTCAGCTCTATGTTCACAGCCCAAGAAAAAAAAGAAACATGGAGGAGGCGGTGTTATGCTGTGGGCTGCTTTGCTTCATCTGAATCTCTGCAGGGTCCAATGAAATCTGCAGACATCAGGGATGGTGGAGAGAAATGAGCTGCAGGGTCAGAAAGCTTGGTCTCAGCAGCATAGACCAAGATCAGGAACCAAAACACAGAAACAGCCGAGAACGGCTGAGAGGGAAACATTGGACTGAAGGGGCCCCTAGGGGCCCTGACCTCCATCCTAATGAGCATCTCTGGAAGGAGCTGAAAAAGGAATGGCAGCCTGAAGCGTGGTCTGCTCTATGTTATTCCACGCCACAACGCCAGTGGGCCAATCAGGAACTAGCTGTGGGTCTAGATACAGTGATGGGAGTGTGAAAGCAACAGTGTTAAAAGTAACGCCGTTACGAAGCCCCGTGACCTTTTTTAGTAACGAGTAATCTAATTAATTACTTTGACTGTAACTGTAACGCAGTTACCATTGCCGACACCCCGTTACTGCACGTTACTCAGGTCGCACAGTGAACCATTTTTTCATGATAGGACTCGTGCGCGCCTTGTCATGAGAGAGGGGAGGATGAGAATGGCTGATGTATAGTGAGATTCCGTCTGTCAGTTGGGTAGGTGGGTGTTTCCGCTGGCAGGTGTTAACGTACAGCACACACAGCATTTTCCACATGGAAATACCGGTGTTATGTCGAGCTGCGTTTCACCATTAGATACGGTTTCCCCTCCATCTCCGCATAGCGCAGGCAGCACGATTCACCGCGCAAGCGACAGGAAACGCGCATGCTCGCTAAAGGCGCGCAACAGCCGCCTTGTGCTTACGCCACAGGGGAACTACGGAGAGCGAGAAGGATCAAATGTTGGTTGGATAGATAGATAGATAGACAGGATTTCAGACGCTATCTGTTGGGGTTTAGAAGCCCGTCAGATAGCGTTCCCCCCATGTTAAGAAGAAGAAACGCTATCTGACGGGTTTATAGGTGGGGGTTACGTGGCCGAGAAACGCAAAAGTAACGCAATATTTACTTTTACTAGTAACTAGTTACTTTTATTGTGGAGTAACTCAGTTACTTTTTGGGAGAACTAACTAGTAACTATAACTAATAATTTTTTCAAAGTAACGTGCCCAACACCGCTGGTGAATTCTATTCAGTTTATTTCTATAGCTCCAATTCACATAATGTCACATCAGGTCGCTTTATAGATCCAATTCAATCAGATCATCCAGTCAGATTGGTTCAAAAATTTCTATCTAAGGAAAACCAGCTGATTGCATCGACTCATTGACTCTTCAGCAATCCCTCACACTAAGCATGCTTGTAGGAGATGCTGCTGGAAAGCTGTAAACCTTTCATCTGACTGGATGATCAGATTGAAGTCACTCCTCGGCATCCTACAAATTTCCTGTTCTTGTTGATGCTTTTAATTTTATGCTAATAACTTCACTAAGTTCATTCCTCCTTCCTGACCTGGTCCTGCTTTGAACCCTCCTATTCCATGCAGTAATATTCCATCTCCTGTCCCAGAGAGAATGATCTAACATGCAGCTGATCCACTGAGGCGGTATATCTGGGTTCAGGGCTGACAACGTCTCCAGGTTTCTCATTGCGGTTCTTTGTAGACATGCTGTGATCTGCATAATGGCAGCCCTGCGGTGACCTCCGGGAGATTCAACTGACCCGAGGATCAAAGCCGATCAGCCAACCTGTGCGAGCATCACTTATGGAGAACAAAGGCTGTGAGGCCGACCCCCGGCGTGACTGACCTGCGGCCCCCGAGCCGAGCCGACTCTGAGGCAAACCCACCCAGCCTCGAAAAACACCCTCCTGGATAACCTCAAACTTCGCTCTGAACTTCATCAGCTCACATGAAAGACCAGCAGCTCTTTTTTGAGGCCCGGTTGTTTGATGCGATGCAGCGACTTATATGGAAACGCTGCAATCTGCCCTTTTCTCACATTACCTTCATCTGCACTGTGGGAGAAGCTCCAACCTTCATTAAGGTTCTGGTTTTAATGGGATCATTGCTCCTGACCGACATTATTATTCATCAGTGGAGGTTCGTCCTGTTTTAAACGGAAAGAAAGAGAAGATGCAGTCTCTGACTAGAGATGCTTATTTTCTGCATGAAATTGATTGCTTTTAGGAACTGATTCCAGTGAAATTTCAGGTCAATTAGAACTACTGATCCGTCACAGCTCTGGTGTCTCTTTGATCCTTTTTCTTGTTTTCATAAATTTTCTTTCTGTTCTATTTCTGTAAGCTGCACCAAACAGGAGCAGATAAAGTGCTGCTGACGCAGCCTTTGGCGCTTATCAAAGGAGTGTGCTGCTGAAGGCGGCCTGTTCAATGAGCAGGAATTCATCCAAACAGACTCATCAGGTAGAATAAGAGGAGTTAATCCTGGAAGACTGAACTTTACTCCCAGCAAGGCTTTCCATTATACATGCAGTTTATTTGCTTTGGAACAAAAGCATCACATCCAGCCATGGAAAGATGACTCATGACCTCCAGCGTGATAACCGCCCACCAGTTGGTTAAACTAACACGGTGCGATTGATCACTGGGGCCACTGGGAACCACCGTCTGCAGAGGGACCTCTGTTGTTTCTGCTCTCCTCCTCTGCTGCCAGTCTGAGGCTGAGCAGGAGCAGCAAAATGAAATTAATGTCAACGTTTCAAAAAAATGACTGCATTTTTACTTGAATTGAGCAGGTAAGTGAAATGCCATCCATCCATTATCTGACACGCTTGTCCCGAGTGGGGTGCTGGTGCCTCTCTCCAGCAGTCAATGGGCGAGAGGCGGGGTACATCATGGACAGGTCGCCAGTCCATTGCAGGGCAGGTAAGTGAAATGATGGTGCAAACTGACGGGCCTATAAACCCAGTCAGAAAGCGTTCCCCTTTTCTTAACATGGGGGGAACGCTATCTGACGGGCCTATAAACCCCATTAGATAGTGTTCCCCTTTCCTTAACATGGGGGGAACGCTATCTGACGGGCCTATAAACCCCGTCAGATAGCGTTCCCCTCTTCTTAACATGGGGGGAACGTTGTCTGATGGGCCTATAAACCCCGTCAGAAAGCGTTCCTCTCTTATTAACATGGGGGGAACGTTATCTGACGGGCCTATAAACCCCGTCAGAAAGCGTTCCCCTCTTCTTAACATGGGGGGAACGCTATCTGATGGGCCTATAAACCCCGTCAGAAAGCGTTCCCCTCTTCTTAACATGGGGGGAACGCTATCTGATGGGCCTATAAACCCCGTCAGAAAGCGTTCCCCTCTTCTTAACATGGGGGGAACGTTAACTGATGGGCCTATAAACCCCGTCAGAAAGCGTTCCCCTCTTCTTAACATGGGGGAAACGCTATCTGACGGGCCTATAAACCCCGTCAGAAAGCGTTCCCCTCTTCTTGACATGGGGGGAACGCTATCTGATGGGCCTATAAACCCTGTCAGAAAGCGTTCCCCTCTTCTTAACATGGGGGGAACGCTATCTGATGGGCCTATAAACCCCGTCAGAAAGCGTTCCCCTTTTCTTAACATGGGGGGAACGTTATCTGATGGGCCTATAAACCCCGTCAGAAAGCGTTCCCCTCTTCTTAACATGGGGGAACGTTATCTGATGGGCCTATAAACCCCGTCAGAAAGCATTCCCCTCTTCTTAACATGGGGGAAACGCTATCTGACGGGCCTATAAACCCTTTCAGAAAGCGTTCCCCTTTTCTTAACATGGGGGGAACGTTATCTGATGGGCCTATAAACCCCGTCAGAAAGCGTTCCCCTCTTCTTAAAAAGGGGGGAACGTTATCTGATGGGCCTATAAACCCCGTCAGAAAGCGTTCCCCTCTTCTTAACATGGGGGAAATGCTATCTGACGGGCCTATAAACCCCGTCAGAAAGCGTTCCCCTCTTATTAACATGGGGGGAACGTTATCTGAGGGGCCTATAAACCCCGTCAGAAAGCGTTCCCCTCTTAACATGGGGGGAACGCTATCTGATGGGCCTATAAACCCCGTCAGAAAGCGTTCCCCTCTTCTTAACATGGGGGGAACGCTATCTGATGGGCCTATAAACCCCGTCAGAAAGCGTTCCCCTCTTCTTAACATGGGGGGAACGTTATCTGATGGGCCTATAAACCCCGTCAGAAAGCGTTCCCCTCTTCTTGACATGGGGGAAACGCTATCTGACGGGCCTATAAACCCCGTCAGAAAGCGTTCCCCTCTTCTTGACATGGGGGGAACGCTATCTGATGGGCCTATAAACCCCGTCAGAAAGCGTTCCCCTCTTCTTGACATGGGGGAAACGCTATCTGATGGGCCTATAAACCCCGTCAGAAAGCGTTCCCCTCTTCTTGACATGGGGGAAACGCTATCTGATGGGCCTATAAACCCCGTCAGAAAGCGTTCCCCTCTTCTTAACATGGGGGAAACGCTATCTGACGGGCCTATAAACCCCATCAGAAAGCGTTCCCCTTTTCTTAACATGGGGGGAACGATATCTGATGGGCCTATAAACCCCGTCAGAAAGCGTTCCCCTCTTCTTAACATGGGGGGAACGTTATCTGATGGGCCTATAAACCCCGTCAGAAAGCGTTCCCCTCTCCTTAACATGGGGGGAACGCTATCTGATGGGCCTATAAACCCCGTCAGAAAGCGTTCCCCTTTTCTTAACATGGGGGGAACGTTATCTGATGGGCCTATAAACCCCGTCAGAAAGCGTTCCCCTCTTCTTAACATGGGGGGAACGTTATCTGATGGGCCTATAAACCCCGTCAGAAAGCGTTCCCCTCTTCTTAACATGGGGGAAACGCTATCTGACGGGCCTATAAACCCTTTCAGAAAGTGTTCCCCTTTTCTTAACATGGGGGGAACGTTATCTGATGGGCCTATAAACCCCGTCAGAAAGCGTTCCCCTCTTCTTAAAAAGGGGGGAACGTTATCTGATGGGCCTATAAACCCCGTCAGAAAGCGTTCCCCTCTTCTTAACATGGGGGAAATGCTATCTGACGGGCCTATAAACCCCGTCAGAAAGCGTTCCCCTCTTCTTAACATGGGGGGAACGCTATCTGAGGGGCCTATAAACCCCGTCAGAAAGCGTTCCGCTCTTCTTAACATGGGGGGAACGTTATCTGATGGGCCTATAAACCCCGTCAGAAAGCGTTCCCCTCTTCTTAACATGGGGGGAACGCTATCTGATGGGCCTATAAACCCCGTCAGAAAGCGTTCCCCTCTTCTTAACATGGGGGGAACGCTATCTGAGGGGCCTATAAACCCCGTCAGAAAGCGTTCCGCTCTTCTTAACATGGGGGGAACGTTATCTGATGGGCCTATAAACCCCGTCAGAAAGCGTTCCCCTCTTCTTAACATGGGGGGAACGCTATCTGATGGGCCTATAAACCCCGTCAGAAAGCGTTCCCCTCTTCTTAACATGGGGGGAACGCTATCTGATGGGCCTATAAACCCCGTCAGATAGCGTTCCCCTCTTCTTAACCTGGGGGGAACGCTATCTGATGGGCCTATAAACCCCGTTAGAAAGCGTTCCCCTCTTCTTAACATGGGGGGAACATTATCTGATGGGCCTATAAACCCCGTCAGATAGCGTTCCCCTCTTCTTAACATGGGGGGAACGCTATCTGATGGGCCTATAAACCCCGTCAGAAAGCGTTCCCCTCTTCTTAACATGGGGGGAACGTTATCTGATGGGCCTATAAACCCCGTCAGAAAGCGTTCCCCTCTTCTTAACATGGGGGGAACGCTATCTGATGGGCCTATAAACCCCGTCAGATAGCGTTCCCCTCTTCTTAACCTGGGGGGAACGCTATCTGATGGGCCTATAAACCCCGTCAGAAAGCGTTCCCCTCTTCTTAACATGGGGGGAACGTTATCTGATGGGCCTATAAACCCCGTCAGAAAGCGTTCCCCTCTTCTTAACATGGGGGGAACGTTATCTGACGGGCCTATAAACCCTGTCAGATAGCGTTCCCCCCATGTTAAGAAGAGGGGAACGCTTTCTGACGGGCCTATAAACCCCGTCAGAAAGCGTTCCCCTCTTCTTAACATGGGGGGAACGCTATCTGATGGGCCTATAAACCCCGTCAGAAAGCGTTCCCCTCTTCTTAACATGGGGGGAACGCTATCTGATGGGCCTATAAACCCCGTCAGAAAGCGTTCCCCTCTTCTTAACATGGGGGGAACGTTATCTGACGGGCCTATAAACCCCGTCAGAAAGCGTTCCCCTTTTCTTAACAAGGGGGAAACGCTATCTGATGGGCCTATAAACCCCGTCAGAAAGCGTTCCCCTCTTCTTAACATGGGGGAAACGCTATCTGACGGGCCTATAAACCCTTTCAGAAAGCGTTCCCCTTTTCTTAACATGGGGGGAACGTTATCTGATGGGCCTATAAACCCCGTCAGAAAGCGTTCCCCTCTTCTTAAAAAGGGGGAAATGCTATCTGACGGGCCTATAAACCCCGTCAGAAAGTGTTCCCCTCTTCTTAACATGGGGGGAACGCTATCTGAGGGGCCTATAAACCCCGTCAGAAAGCGTTCCCCTCTTCTTAACATGGGGGGAACGTTATCTGATGGACCTACAAACCCCGTCAGAAAGCGTTCCCCTCTTCTTAACATGGGGGAACGCTATCTGATGGGCCTATAAACCCCGTCAGAAAGCGTTCCCCTCTTCTTAACATGGGGGGAACGCTATCTGATGGGCCTATAAACCCCGTCAGATAGCGTTCCCCTCTTCTTAACCTGGGGGGAACGCTATCTGATGGGCCTATAAACCCCGTCAGAAAGCGTTCCCCTCTTCTTAACATGGGGGGAACGTTATCTGATGGGCCTATAAACCCCGTCAGAAAGCGTTCCCCTCTTCTTAACATGGGGGGAACGTTATCTGACGGGCCTATAAACCCCGTCAGAAAGCGTTCCCCTCTTCTTAACATGGGGGGAACGTTATCTGATGGGCCTATAAACCCCGTCAGAAAGCGTTCCCCTCTTCTTAACATGGGGGGAACGTTATCTGACGGGCCTATAAACCCCGTCAGAAAGCGTTCCCCTTTTCTTAACAAGGGGGAAACGCTATCTGATGGGCCTATAAACCCCGTCGGATAGCGGTCCCCTTTTCTTAACATGGGGGAAACGCTATCTGACGGGCATTGAAACCCCATCAGATAGAGTTCCCCTGTCTAACATGGGGAGAACTGTGTATTCTCTTTGCAGGACATTCTTCTTCTATGACATAACTAATAAAAAATCAACAATGCCTCTTATTTACAACAGACCACAGGTCAACAAACCCTCCTATCTCTCTTTGGCCGATAAACTGGGGCCTGCAATGACTTTGCAACGCTTTTACTAAGAAAATGCAGGATATTAGAAAAGCAGTCAGCATTATCAAGTCCAGCACCAATGCTGTCTGGAGTTACAATGAACTATTCAAATGTTTTAATTATGCCCAATGAACTGCAGTAGTTTAGAAACTGTTGAGCTCCGCTTCCTACTGTCTTGATGTTTTACTCTCAGGTTTAATTAAGAAGGTTTTACCTGTTTTAGAGTCTGATTTGATTAAAATCACAAACTCATCCCTCATGTCGGGTGTCCCCCCCCCCCCGAGCCTTAAAACAGCAATTTTTAAACCATTGATGAATAACAGAAGCTTGGAATCATGCAGAACTACAGGCCCACCTCTAACCTCCCCTTCAGTGAGATTATTGAAAAAGTTTAATGGCTTCTTAACAATGACCAGCTTTTAATGATTTTATGGGATTCTTTATAAATAAGATGTATCTTAATAAAAATAAGATTAGGAAATTTGGGGCCCTAGGCAAAAACAGCCAGGGGCCCTGTGAAATGAGAAGACAACACATAAAACAGACCCATTGTCATGATGGGTATCAGAAAAGCCCAGTATGCAGAACACCACGGAAACAGATGAAAAGTTTAACAAGATTTATTGAGTACAAGCACATGGAATAAACACTGGTACTGGTTCAGGCCTGGGGGCAGGTTCACTGGAGTCTGTGAGGATGACAGTTCAGTTAGCTTGGAACCAGATGAGTCTGAGTTTGAGAGTTTCAGATTTATGCCTTGAGGTGTCCGGGTTTGGCTTTGAGAGAGGAACTGTTGGGTCCAGAGACTGTTTAGTTCAGCAGAGTCCAATAACCGCTTCAGCGTCTTACTTCTAGCGTGAGGGCAGACCTTGGCTTTGGGTTTCCAGCTCTTAGTCCAGAGCTGCATGAGAATCCAGAGAAGGGTCTTCAGGTTTGGCTCAGAGGGCTGGCTCGGCAGGTTAAGCTCATCCAGAGCTTACAAGGAAAAACTGGATTCCTGAAAGCAGAGACAAAGAGGGATTAGAATCCAATCAGGAGCAACAAAGGTTCTCAAAAGAAGCTAGGCTCAGGTGCTAACCAAACTGGATAAACACTGCGGCGTTGAGGCAAGGTCTGAAGGCAGGTTATATACTGTGGATCCTCTGATGATGAGATGCGCCTCAGGTGTGTCGAAGGCTCAGCTCAGGAGGATCCACGGCGGACTCTGCTGGAGAAAGGTGGAACTTCTCCAGATCCCAACACCCATTATACAGGTAGAGAATTGTTAATAGAATAGACATCCATTATTTGTTCTACATTTTGTCCCTCTCTTCTTCTCCCTTTTCTTGTTTTCCTCTCCTTCCTGTGTTTCCAAAATGGTGACGGAAAAAGTAAATACAGTCCTTCTTTTCACTGTAGACAAGCCATGATCTGCTTATCTGTTCTCCATTTTTCATTTGGATTAAATAATAGCTGCATGAATCATGACAGCAGACAAGATAGAGGAGAGCAGGAGGCGGGGTTACCAATCTACTTGCTCTGGAGAGCAGAGTTCGCTGCTTTTAGATGTTGTCTCCAAAGTCTCCAGAAGCAGAAAAAAGTCTCTAGATTTGGCGCTAGGAGCTTTTTGAAATCAAAGTGCTAGAGGGGTCTGAAAAGTCGATAAATATAGCGACTAAAGCGCTAAGTTAGCAACACTGCTCTTCGTACCATTTTCAAATGGTTTGCTGATATGTTTGTGTGGACCTTTTCTCGTTTTTTGAGTTTTTGCAGCACTAGTGGCTCTTTTTTTGACAGTAGGGACCACAGGTCGGATTCGAGGGTCGGCCATGTCAAAAACTAAGGCCTCTGTACAGGGGTTGTGCGCACTAACCACTGCATCACCTGCATGGACCTTTCTGAACATGTGCAGCAAATGGACTGATCCAATGTGGTGGACACTGAAGGGGGGACGGGGATGGGGGCACTTAATATTATTAGTGTTCTGATGGCATTTTGGTAAAAGGATTTTTAAACAAAAACATTATTATTGTGCACAAATTAGGAATATCTGTATTAACTACACATTGAAACAGAGTTTTATGGGGCCCCCAATTACCTGGGGCCCTAGGCAACTGCCTAGTATTGCCTAATGGTAAATCCCCCCCTGCATCTGGGACCTGCCTGGTGTGTTCTTTGTTCATCATGAAGCTCTCTGGGCTTTAAACAGACCTCTGAGACGATCACAGAGCAGGAGCATTGATTCCTCACAGATTAATTCTATTCATCATCAGCCATTGAGGTCAATATTGGATCATTCAGAGATCCTGAACTTCTGTAGAGAGTTTGCTGCACTGAAAATAAAGGAGTTCATTCATTTAGCCCCCCCCCCCCCCCGCTCTCTTCCTCCAGTTTTTTATTTCTTAAAAAAGTTGAAATTATCCAATAAATTTAATTCCATCTCATGACTGTGTCCCACTTGTACCCTGTACACACCATGACAACAATGTTCCGGTTGTCAGGCGGAGCAAAGACTGTAGGCAGGTATTAAATGTAAGTAAATGAGGGCAGATGCTAAAGAACTGATCAGATTGGCCCTTCATTGAATATCTAACTAGGGTCTGTTCCTGTGTTTCGTTATTTCGATGTTTTCCCTGGGAGCAGCAGCTCCTGTGTCTCGCTGAAGACCGGAAATCTAAATAGTTGAAAGTTTCAGCTGCAATTAGTAAATCTAATCATGCAATTAGGATACCATGTTGAAGCATCCTTTTGTTGATCCAAACTGCAATGGAATGTGTAGTTAATCATTTGCTCTTTATCAACCATACAAATAAAGAGATTAGCTCAGATTGCTGGAGGACATAGAGTGGCTCAGGTCATCCTGAGCTGTCTCTATAGTTCTGCTGCTATAGGCTTAGACTGCTGGAGGACATAGGGACCCCTTTTTCATCATTCTGCTTCATTCTATCTCTATTCTCCCACTCTGCAGAATCTGTTAGTTCAATCTCTAACGTTCTGCTCTCTCTGCTTTTTCTCATAGTAGCTTCATCTGGTCTGTTCCTGTTTGGCTGTGACTCCATCCTGGAGAGAAATATCAGCTGTGCTGCTGCCATCAACACCTTTGTTTCTAGATGTTGGAGCTTGGTCTGTTTTCCAGTGTAGTCCTGTTTCTCTGACTGTGACTAACTGGATGTGCTCTCTTCATCCTCTGACATGGGAGCTGGCTCGGAGCTCGTCTGCCTGGCTTTGTGTTTCCTGGACGGGGCCGCCTGTGGAGCTGGTTGACAGTTGCCTTTTGTATCTATGCTTCTTTTTCTATGTCTGCTTCTGTCTCCTTGAACCCCAGTGGGCCTCAGCAGATGGCCGCTCACACTGAGCCTGGTTCTGCTGGAGGTTTCTTCCTGTTTCTTCACACTGGACAGAAAAATATTGCAGCAAACAAATCATTGAATTTAGCCCTGATTACAGCCTCCGCAGCAGACTGGTTTTGGTAACCACATTAAGAAGTTTTTATCATGAATGTATTTTGGTTTATTTATTGTCAGTCTTTATTCTAAATGTCTTCCCCTTGTTAATGATGAATCCTGGTAAAGAATATTTCCTGTTACTAAGTTTTTAAAATTAAATATATTAATTTATACATTTATTTATATTCCACAGCGTAGTTCTGTCTTTGCAAAAGAGAATTAAAACTTTCTCAACAGAGAAGTGCGTTTCATTCATACATGTGTTAATATACCTCATGCAGCTAATTCTAAACATTTAAACTTATTTAATTTAAATAATTTAATCTATGTTTATTCCAATCAGCTTGCTGGATCATAACTACATCTAGGGTGTTTGTGACAAAAAAAAAAAAACGTGTTAAAATCCTGTAAAATGTAGCTAGTTAAGATGAATTTACTCTAAGAGCTTCCTCAGAATGAATGAAAGGCTGCCCTGAGCGGAGACCCACCCAATATGGCGGCCACTCCCTGGTCATACCATAATCCTTTCTCACGGCTCTGATAAAAAACGAGTCCGTTTTGAACGGCTCTCCAAAGAACGATTCCAAAAGAGTCGGCTCCTTTCACAATGCCGAGAATCTATGGAGAGATATTTGTGCCATCGGTTTGAGCGCGCAGGAACCAATAAAAGCGGCGAAATCTCAGGAGAACGCGTGTTTTTTGCGGGTTAATTTCAATCTTAACATGATAATTCAATGCGAAAAGTGGCCTTCTTGGCTTGCCAGAGCAGCCTGCCGGTGTGGTGTTATGCCCAAAAGTGCAAGCCTGCCGAAATATGCATCCCCAATCGCGGGAGCGCACCTCGCTCTGTTGAACTGCATATTGATGAGGAAAACGGATTAAAATATGTTCAATGCTGCTTAGGTTCTTATATTAATGATATAAAAACGTTTAAAAATACCTCTCATAGGAAAAAAGTTGTGATTATTTGGCAGATTCATTTACAAAAGTACGGATTTTTTGAACAAGATTAAATCCAAAGATTTTGACCATGGTACGGCTGATTTATTTGTTGTGGTCTCTTGTTATTTACACACAACACTAAACCTGATAGCCGACGTGAGTTTTGAGTTTGCAAAGCTTTCTCTTAAGTGGAAAATCAAACGCGCATCTACACAGCACAGCGTTCACAGACCAGTGAGATGCGTTCGCTGCGCGTCAGAAAGCTATGGTGCATTCAGGAGCATTGGAACATTTTATACTTACAAGAATGACCCCCAGATTCAACATACTCCGTCAGCGCTCCGCTCCGCCCCGCTGACGTATGTCGCGCGGAGCGCTTGTCTTTCATGGAAATCAATGAGAGCTGTTCCACATCCACCGCTACTCCTCTGCACGTCTCCGTCCACGTACGTCTTCTCCGTCCGTCACCGACAAATTACGGAGCCGAGCTATTTTTTGCTCCGCTCCGGTCCGGCCAAGTCAAGATCCGCAATTGCAATCGCACCAAACAGGAAAAAGAACATTGACAAATTCCGGTTCGTCAAATTAAAATATAGCAGCAACAGATCGGTGACTAGAAATTATAGCACAGTTCTTATATATATATATATATATATATATATATATATATATATATATATATATATATATATATATATATATATATATATATATATAAAACTAACACCGTTATTCAAAAGATTAGATCCAAACTATTGGTTATTCACCAACGAGGAAGCAGATTTCTCATCTCCATCAAAATATAATAAAAAACTTAGTGTGCTCAAATGGAAATACTCCATTTGGAAGCGTATTTCCATTTGCTTTATCCACAGTAGTTAGAACAGCAGCATGATTGGTTATGAACAGCATTTAGCTGAGAACGAGGTGAAGGGAAAACTGTCTGCATGAAATGAAACCGTCTCAGGCTGAGACAGACCAGTAATTCACCTGAGCAGCAAATGATGGAGGGGGACAGGACTGATGATGCCACGGCATTATTTCTAAACTTCACTCAGTATTTTGATGTCTTGAATATTATTTATTTTATTGAGATTTTATTTTGTTTAAAGTGGGATATTGTTAAGTGTATAGTAATTTTCCTGTTATAAATTTTACTGTTGCTGCTCTAGATGCAACATTTACTCATACTTCAAATGTTAATCATTTCTAAAACTGAAAACCAAAACTTTATTTACCTTTAGATTTATAATTATCTGTACTGGACTGGTATTGCTAAAGACCCGGGGAGATTTAATTTAATAATATTAAAGGCACACTATGCAACATTTTTCAGTTAATTAATGTGTTCCATAACGTTTTGGATGATTAAATGAGTCATTTCAGGTTGAACAAAGGTTTTCTCGGCCGCCCTGGTGGTCTGTGGGGGAAATACCGCACTTGCAATTGCAGGAGCCCTCGGCCCGCACCCACAGGCTCAGAAGTCTCGCGAGAGTCGGTCTTGCTTTACGGCGAGAACCGCTACACGCCCCCAGTTAAAAGCATGCTCGTTGCTAGCACAGTGGCGATCTTTGTGCAGTTATCATGGCGGAACCAGCGTGAAAACAGCGAAAGCCCATGTCGGAGCAGGCAAGAAAGAGGAAAAGGGCTCCGAACAGAGAGAGGAGTCGTACACGGGTGAACATCGGGCAAACTTTTTCCGAATGGCAAAAGCTGCAAGGCTGACGCGGACTTTGCGTTTCTGCTGATGCGATTGTAAGTAACATTGGAACGGTTTCTCTCTCTCTGTGTGCATGTTCATACTTTCACTGTGTTAGTCATTCGTTGCGTTCGCCTGTCTGCTAAGCTCAAAACAACCGCGCCTGGTTTTACGGAGAAACCAGGAGAACAGCTGAGCATATTTACGACAGTGCACTTTTACTTTCGCCCTCTGGGGGGAGCCTCGCTGGAAAATCAACACCGGTTGCATAGTATACCTTTAAAAGTGCAAGCAAGTTAAACATTTTGCTCAACACCTGAAACTAGGCTAATGTAGGTTAATTTCATTTTAAGTGATTATCAAAATTAGGGTTGGGCCGATAGACGATGCTCAGGTCCATCGGCGATGGAGGCATTGTGGTTGTAAAACATTGGGGAACAGATAATGATAGCTAGAGCAAGAGAAGGTGAATTTTATTGATCATATTTCATTTATTTCGCAGCACCAACACAACTGAGGATAAGAAGCTGAACAAAGACCACAGAACGGCAAGTACATTTAATCTATTTATTACAAAGTTCCAGGAGAATTAAATATGTAGCCTTAGGGTCTAGGATCCCAACATGTTCATGTGGTTTACACGGGTATAGGAAGACAGTAAATAAGGATAGTGAGTTGTAGGGGTGGGTGGTAAGAACAAAATTCTGTTTCACGATTTGACTAATTTCATGGTAACAATATATTTCACAATATAGTTGTTTATGCATAGTTATTCTCTAAAAATCTACAAAAAAGGATTTTTAGAAATTAATAATAGCTATTGTATTCTGCCAATGCTTAAAGTATTTAATCTTTATTTGATTGACATTTTTATGTCTTTTTAGTTATTTAAAAAAATTCTGTTCTGCAGGGTAGGGTATCCATTCAGCAAAAACGGGAGGTTCATCATCCGATGTCTTATTGATCATCTAGGAGAAGACGCATGTTCCTTGATGAAGAACTTTGAGGTTAGTAAAATACTTTTTAGGATTTTTAAGTGCTGCTTAATATGTTTTAAGTAATTGATGTAATTGAAAGTAAACATGGCAATGGCTTTAGCTGAAGCCCATTTAACTTAAGTTAAAATTATATGCAAGATAACTTTACCTGATGGGCCTTCATCTAATTTTACGGGTATGCTATGGCAGACCAAATCAGTGATTTGTGCTGAGCGTTGCATTCAAAGTTCAAGACAATTCACATTTGTCAGCACAAGAAAATCGTATGAGTAATCACTATAAAAAATACCCACTAGAATGTGTGTGTGTGTAATTATTTTTACATACATTACAAATGAAATTATTGCATGAAAACATTTTTTCAAATAAACTACCAAATACTTGGAACTCCTGTGTGCATTTTTTAAATATTGACGAAAGAAATTAGCTCTAACCACTAATTTTTACAATGTCTGCAGATTGCTGCAAATGCAACAATCGATGTTCAAGAGGAGTTGGCAGACGAAGTTATGAAGATTGACCTGCTGCGGAATGAAGATGTGTGAATGAACCTACAGATGTAGGGATTGTGATTGGGGGCATCACTGTTCTCATCAGTCTTGGAGATTTTAGCAGAGCCTGCTGCTATTTGTTGGGACTGACATATGCCTTGGACCTGAGATTAGGGCTGCAACTAACGATTATTTTAAAAATCGATGAATCGGCCGATTATTTTTTCGATTAATCGAGGAATCGGACAAAATTTTTTTTTTTATATTAACCTCTTTATTCCAAAATAAACATTTTAGACAGAACAAACAAGCACACAAGTACAGGTTGCTCATTAACTGTACTGGTGCAATATGAAAAATAAATGTTTGTGTTAAAACTACGCAAACTTATATGAGAAATGTAGCTGTACATCCACAAAATATAGGCTACTTTGTTGCATAAAGTGTTTTAAAAGCCCCTAAGGGGTTCAAACAATAGGCCCCCCCCATTTCAACAAATGAGGGTTTTTTTAGACTAGAAGAGTTCTGCCTTTTAAGACAGGAAAGTATAGCAGTTAAAGTTGCTACCTGAGAAAATACTGAACCATAGAGATAAAAATAGCCTGTGATTCAAATTATAAATTGTATTTGGAATAAAAATGAGAGAACTAGGGGAGCTAAAAAACACATCCTCCAAAGACAGATATTTACATGGGAATGTGGCAGATAATTAATTGACATATTACTGATCTTGCTTGATTTTATTTATGCTTTACTTCCATAAATTGCAGGATCTTCTTTACTTTATCTTTGCCAGAAGATTTAAACTTTAAAAGCCTTGCCCTCATAATTTGAAGTTAATTTATTTATAAAGGCTATTTTAATTATTGTGATCAATTTGTGCCGTCACTCCCGGCGTATGTGCGCTTCATTTGCAGTCTAGACGCTGAAACATCCTGCGGCTCTGACTGCAGCGCTGAGAGGGACTCCTGCGGGAGAACGGGGGAGGGGTTAGGCGCCCCACGGCAGCAGCTGCCGCTGGAGGACAAGAGTAGGAACGATACATCCTTTCACGTAAGAGTCTCCAAAAGCCGCCAGTGACACCGTAAAAAGTCGCCAGATTTGTCGCTAGTCGCTTTTTTGAAAAATAGTCGCTGGAGGGGTCTGAAAAGTCGCCAAATATAGTGACAAAGTCGCTGAGTTGGCAACACTGCACCTGTGGCGCTGGCACGCTGTGCCGTAATTTTTTTTTCTTCCCCCGTTTCATTCAAGTGGCAGTGATGGCGGCGGATGACCATTAGTCGCGCGACACAACTAATCGATGATGAAATTCGTTGCCAACGCTTTTAAGTGTCGATTTTTATCGGTTTTATCGATTCGTTGTTGCAGCCCTACCTGAGGTACCCCAAGAATCTCACATACCGTTTTTCCAAAAGGTACTGCTGGAGCTGGATCCTGGAAACCTTTAAAAAAAGGTACAGAGACTAAAAATGTATCTGCGTACCTAACTTTCTGACAACTGTCCAACAAGATGCTCTTTTCATGCTGAAATGTTTTATTGGAAAGGTATACTTGTTCTGAGGGTAACCTGGTTTAAAGGTTGGCTGATGTACTGTTTTACGGTTTACACACACACACACGAGTCAGAAGATGTCTTAATGTTTACAGAGAAGAGTTTGTTGATGTGTTGTTTTACTCTTTACACACTCAAGTCAACTGATGTATTGTCTTTAAAGGAGAACTCTGGCGCAAAATGGACATGGGGTGTAATAACACTGGTACTGAGTCGACCGTTCTCTGGTATTTATTTTAATGTAAAGAGTTTTATCTCTAAATTGTTTAGCTTATAACACGAGAAGACAGTACCACAGTGTATACAGGCAGGAGCCATCTTTGGAAAACAGTCTAGACCAGGGGTCTTCAACGTTTTCCAGGCCAAGGACCCCCAAACTTATGGTGAGGTGGAGCGGGGACCCCCTAAATATATATTGTATGAAATAGTGTTCTATCAAACTGGTGGAGTGCTGTAATGAAAGTAATTTCTCCCTGGGATTATTAAAGTATTTCTGATTCTGATTCCTGGTTGACGGGACAGGTGTTGTGAATGAAACGGTGCCCAGCTTGAAAGATCTCGTGTGTCGTATTGAGATTGGATCCCAGTTTTCTTTTTTTCAAAAGAAATTCCTAATTTTTAAACCTGAATGCATCATGTTTTTTTTGTTCTAATTCAGATTTTATAGAAAAATTTAATTTTAAGTTAAATTAAGTCAAAAATATATAAAATTCCAAAATTATGGAATCCTGGCCCCCATGTACATTTGGTCTAGAACCGCCACTGGCATTGATGACTGAAAGACATCTTCTGCCTCCATTTATCTGTGTACTACATTGTTTGGAATTCATGTTAATGTGGATTTAAAGACAGTTCAATTAGTGGAAAAAATTGCAGGGTGAATATAAAAAAAAAAGTCTAATAAACCCAAACTTTCGCGACCCCCATGCAGTAACTCTGGGGACCTCCTAGGGGTCGCGGACCCCCTGTTGAAGACCTCTGGTCTAGACCAATCGAACCACGACCGGCGTACTACAAGCTGAGCCATGAGTTTCCAAATCACAATTCAGTTTGTAGCACGGCAAGCTTTACTTTCGATTATCATGAAAATAAATACCAGAGAGCGGTTCAGAACAGTATCAATGTGTTATTACACCCCAGGTTCTCCTTTTAATGTTTACAAAGAAGAGTTTGCTGATGTGTTTTACTGTTTACACACACAAGTCAGCTGATGTATTGTCTTATTGTTTACTTTAGTATTGCAATTGTGACTGGTTCTGTTGTGTAAGAGTTGTGGATATCTTTACACATTTAAACATTTGACAAATAAATGTCTAATTAAAATGTCATATTTGTGCAGTTGCTTCATTGAGGGTATTGATGTGAAGGGAATTGTAGTCCTGAACATAAAGGATAAATATAGTTAAAATATTAAGTACATGTAACATATTTATTTTGATAATTGATATTTAAAAATAAATTAAATTCCGGTAAAACATTAAGTAAATGTAACACCTTTCTTTTGTTAAATTATACTTTTTCTTCCAGTTATATCTACTTAACATTTTTAGGTCATATCGACACAATTTTATTATTTGTTTTCATCAAGGGTTACTATTATATTGACTTAAGATTTTAGTTAGATCTACTCAATTTTATCTGTCAGGATACTACATTTAGTTATTCAGATTTATTTATTTTTTTAACTTGCATTTACTAAATTCATAAGTTATATTTACTTAATTTTACAGCTTTTAAATTTACTTAATGTTTTTAAGTGTAAAAAAGCTGCACTGATTTAATTAAGTACTGTGCAGTATTATTTCTTTTAGGCAAGGCAAGGCAAGGCAAATTTATTTGTATAGCACAATTCAGTACAAAGACAATGCAAAGTGCTTTACATGATTAAAATACAGGAAGATAAAACAGAATCAAAGCAAGTAGGAAAAAATAAAAAACAAATAAAATGAAATAAAAAATGCAGAAACAAAAAAAAAAGAATATTAAAAACAGTTGGATTAAAGAAAACATGTTTTTGTTGAACTGTTTAACTAGAATAGTCGAAGGCAATCCTAAACAAATGTGTTTTTAGTCTTGATTTAAAGGAACTCAGGCTTTCCGCACTTTTACAGTTTTCTGGAAGTTTGTTCCAGATAAGTGGAGCATAGGAACTAAATGCTGCTTCTCCATGTTTAGTTCTGGTTCTAGGTATGCAGAGGTAGGTATGCAATTTTAGTGTATTGCAGCATTAAATTTTACTTAAATCATTTGAGTGCAAATACTTACAATATATTTTTCGAGCTGTTTTTTTCAGTGCATCAGTTTGGCCTGGAAAACGTTGAAGACCCCTGATTTAATGTGTCATTTAATGATGCAAGAATCACTACAGTCACTAGTATCAAGACGTGCCATGACATACTATTCTTGAAGTTTTGTTCGTTTTTAATGGTTTTTATTCATGGAAACAATTTTTCTATTTATGATTTGTTTTGTAATTATTACACTTTTAATGGAATTATTGAGAAGAATTGTGAATTGGGTTTTTAAATCCGGTATTAAATGCTGTAATTTGCAAATTCATTTTCAGATCTTTATCCTTAAACTAGATTTAAAAACTACAATTTCATTTGTTGATTGGAAATGCACAATCAAAAATTTGATTTGTAAGTCTACGACTCCAATACTTAATTAGAAATGGTTGATGTTCTTTTTGGGTGACTCTCCTTGTCCTCCATAGTTTTTCTATTTTACAGTGATAATTTTTAACATTTTTCTGTCAAGGGGACCCTATTAACCAAAAGCGAAATGTTTAATTCACCAATAGGAAAACTCACTCTGCATTTAACCCGTCCCTTTGGGAAGCAGTGGGCTGCCATTGTGCGGCGCCCGGGGAGCAGTGTGGGGTTCAGGGTCTTGCTCAGGGACCCAGAGTGCAGACTGTGGGGATTGAATCAGGTACTTGCAACCTTCTCAGAGCACAAGTGCACTGCTCTAACCCACAAGGCCAACACCTAGTCCCACCTTCTAGATTGTAAGTAAACTGTGGAGCAACATATGTGAGATTTTTACTAGGGATGCACGATATAATCGGCCCCCTATCGGTATCGGCCTTAAAACTGAATATCGGACATCGGCCCCCCCACCGATATTTAACCCGATATTTGATCAGCTTCTGAGTTTCTAAAGTCTAAAAAAAATAAAAAATACTACTTCTTCTTCTTCCTCAAAAACTTCTTTTCTACAGACTTAAAAACTTCAATATCTTCATATGCTGATATATTGCCATTTAAAAACACCATATCAATCTCTTTCACTAATGAAATATTGCTATATGTCATCGTTATGCTACGAAATCCCCCGAAAATTCACGAAATGTTGCCATATTTTTATATGTTGATATATTGACGCTTTTACTACTTTTAAAGCTCTTAATCTATGAGATACCTTTAAATTACTGCTAAAAATCACCCATCATATTTCATATTAAATCAATTCATCTACACATCATTTAACTAAATGATATTGCAGATATATTTTTTAATAAACTATACACACAAATTTAATACAGAATAAGGTGTCCAAAGTACCTGCCTGTCTATCTGTATATATATATATAAATATATATATATATATGTGCTATCATCATTATTAGTATTTGTTGGAGCCATTTATTCTTTATTTCTTTATCCTTTTGAATTGTGTAAATTTATACATTTATATTTTTGTATTATTTACCAAACAAAAGCTTTTTTTATGTCTACTTTGGTTGTCTGACGTGTTCTTTTTGCCGTTAAGCTCTCCCTTCATCTAACACAGGTATGGAAGCAGACCTCTAGGGGTTATTGCATGTCTTCTGTGTTGTCTATTTTTGTTGTTTTTTTTGGTTTTTTTCCCTTTCCATGCACTTTTCTTCATCTCTCTCTCTCCCCTTAGTTCTTAACCTCTTTTTTTTTTTTGCCTCCCTTCCCGTATCAGTGTCCATTGTATATTATTTTACTCCCCTAAATAATTTTCAATAAAGTTTAATCTAACCTTATAGTAACAATCATACAGTAATGGTCTGCTTGTGAAAGCAAAGCTGTTGGGCTAACATCTAGCTCTGGGACATCTATTCCCCAGAGTCATATTGGCAAAACAGGACACAGTACAGGTGCCAGTTACATAAACTGAATTTGTAAAGCTTGACCAAGACCTGGATGACAGAGAATCTTCCCAGATACAGTGACAGAATGTGTCCATTGGTGCTAGGGTCCATCTGATTGGCAAGGATGCAGGAGGCAGCTGTGGAAAATCATTCTTCTGCCTCTTCTGATGGGTCTGAAGGCCGGCGAGGTACAGCCAGATGAACAGAAGTGGTCGGCGAGCACCTGTGAGTGCTTGCACTTCCAGCAACTGAGAAGACCCTCCTTACGGTAGACCAATTGAGGGAGAGATCCATCTCGCCGCCCCATCAACAGACAATTTGGGGTCATGGGATCAGCATAAACATTTTTTTAGATAAGGAAAAAAAAAACATGTCTGGGAAAAAGAGGACGTCTGGTCACCCTACCATATCGACAACTTAGGAACTGGTAACTGTAAACTCAAACAGTGATATTCAGGTTATGGAAGCGACAAACTGCTTCTTGTCCTCTCCAAATCCAGTACGACTAGCATAGACAAAGACGGTCACCTACTCAGATGACTTCACTGACTGTTTAAAATCAGGTGATATGGTTAGGAGACGGCTTCTGCACGGTAATGATTAGTTATTTTCATTTTAAATAAATACATTTAAATTACATTTGATTGTTACATTTCTGAATTTCAATGTATTTGTAATTTAATGGGACATTGAATTGTCCCATTCAGCTCGGCAAAGAACTCATGCTCTTCCTCAACACTGAAGTCCTCAGACATTTTTCTTTCGTTGTTTCTTTCTTTGCACAGATAAACAGCACATTTCTTCTTCTACGCTTGCATTATCAGCAGAGCAGACGCTGAATGTGCACTTTCATCTGGTTTGGTCTGCCGCGGTTTCCG
Organism: Cyprinodon diabolis; assembly: GCA_030533445.1. Lineage (NCBI taxonomy): Eukaryota > Metazoa > Chordata > Actinopteri > Cyprinodontiformes > Cyprinodontidae > Cyprinodon > Cyprinodon diabolis. Next base: position 3,019,046 of record CM060081.1, read on the forward strand.
TAGACTCGTGAACGCGCTTTTAGGAAATCCTATACACTACTGTTTATGCTCTAAAAACATTCTAAATGACTTCGTTTCGAGTAAATTATGGACGCTACCCACTCAGGACACTTGGAATACATTGGACGAGGAGTATGGAGGAATATTGACACGTTTTTTGTGGACTTTTATGGACCTTTCTACCTCGGGCGCCATAGACCTCCATTATTTGAATGTCAGCAGACAGCAAGAAGCCTCCCAGATCTCCAGATGCATTTGAGATATCAAAAAAGTACTCCAGAGTGTTGTTCAGCATGGGGGTGAGTAGAAAATGAAGGCTAATCATGTTTTGGGTGTACTATTCCTTTAAAGTTGTGTCCATCCCTGTTGCCGGGGAGCGAAAGTTCGCCGGGTGTACGGGAGGGGGAGCTTGTGAGTTTTTGGTTATGTGTTAAAGGAAGAAGAAGAAAATAAAACCGGAAGCGGGGTTACCGCCGAAAACTCCGGCCCGTCTCCTGTCCCGTTATTGCCTATAAAGTTCATAATACGGACCCAAAACACTCGGTTACACTAACATCAAAAACTAAATAGAATTTTAAACAAAATTCTTCAAAGAAGAAAACAACTTTTATCATTCATGGAATGTGAAATGGATCAAATTCCCTTCGCAAACAAGCCCTCTAAAAATCTAAACTTTGTATTGAACAGAATATATCTATTATGTGGAGTAAGGTTGTGTTTTGCAGAAGTTTCCAATAGAACAGGGCCTGTTCATTAAAGTCCGACTCTATTTGATGGGTAACTTATTGTAGTCAAAGTCACATCTCAAGAGCAAATCATTTTTTCCACCTACACTTTGAATAAACAGAGATGGGAATCACAAACCAAATGGATTCTAAACATTTATAAAATTATTTCGGCTAATTAACTTTCATTTTTGTTCATGGAACCAAAATCGATTACATTACATAGTTTTTAACTGTATCTTATTTTATAATGATATTTGCTCTTCTATATAAAATTAAGTTTAATTTTGTTTATTTTGATTTCCAAAAACAGTAATATCCCTTGAAATCCATGTAATAAAAATGTTTTTTGCATTTTTTAAATATTCCTATGGATAAAAATTGTTGTATCTTTACAGATCAGTATTCCTAAGTATTTTACTTCTTTCTTTATTTTTATATTATGGAGTGTTTAGAGAGGGTAATCATGAATAGTTTGAATTTCAAACTTGTCCTTATATAAGTGCAAGCTTTAGAAAATCAGTCTATTGTTTTTAATTTGGAAATGAAATGGTCAACCAAACTAACTTAATATTCAAGACTTATTTTTTACTATTATCAATAATTATTTCACTAACGTGAAAAATCTAAACATACAAAAGAAAAAACATAGCACAGTTTATAATTGTTTTGGTAAGGGCCACCATGTTGTAGTTCTCTAAGCAGTGAGGTCACGGGGTTGGTTGTTTGGTTGGTTGCAGTTCATCCTCCCACAGCAAAATTAGACAAGCTGGTTGAAAGGAGGGTTAGTGTGTCCTTTACCAATTGCTTGCAACTTGTTTAGCTGGGGCTCCACATTCTTCTTGAATCTGCTATTGTTCTCTTCAAAAAATAACATTTCTATTATAAATAGGGGAATGGTGGCCTAATGGTTTAGGCATAGAGCTTGGAACCATGAGGTTCTGAGTTCTTGTACGCCCCCACAGGCTGCCACTCTGAGTGTTGGAGCAAAACCCTTAACCCCACACTGCTCCCTGGGCGCCCCACAGTGGCAGCCCACTGCTCCCCAAAGGAATGGGTTAAATGCAGAGGCAAATTTCTTGAAAAAGTGAAAATTATTCTCCAAAAACTGAAATTATTATTATTATCAAATGCTTAAAAAACAAAAATAGATAAAGTATATGCATTAAAATAATCAACTTAATGTTATGGTTCCTGCCAAAGTATTCCCATCCTCTAATTGCAAAAAAAAAAAAAATGAATGAAGATAAGAAAGGAAGAGGATTATATAAAGTACAAAAGTCAGTATTAAATCGAAATATTAATGAGAGAAACAGAAGGGAAGAAGTAATAATGATCAGATTAAGAGTGGGTCATACTTATTTCAATGACAATTTATATTTGATAGGGAGAAAAACATGATGATAAATGTGAAGGACTGATGAACTGTAAAACTTGTTCAACCTGAAAGGGAGAAATTGAGAAGAATGGTTGGAAGGACAGGTCAAAAATGAAGTTTTAAAGGAATATTAGGAAATGAAGGAAACATAATTAATATTTACAGATTAAAGTAATAATTATTTATTTATCTTCAAAGTAAAAAAAAAAAAAAAGAATTTGATAGATGTACATTAATGTTGCTACACACTCGTGTACACTAGGTGGCGGTATACAACTTAAAGTTGGGATCTGCCACAATAGAAAAGAAGAAGAAGAATCTTCTAATCTATAAGAATACGTGGAGCACTGCGGTAAAGCCAGCCGCCTCTTCGAAAATAACAGTAAAGCCAGCCCGCTCTCGATTTTCACATGCGCGACAGCTCAAGACATTATGGTACCGCCATTTACGTGCTGCTTTCACAATAAAAGCGCGCATCCGGTCCATGTTTAACCTACTGGAAATAGATTTACGACGGCTTCGAGTTTTAGACTTTGTATTTATGCTGAAAGACTCCGTTGATCTGATGTGTCATTTCAAAATAAAAGCCGATTAAAAAAGCACTTTTTTACCCTAAGTTGTCGTGCTTTTTTCTGAAAAACCCTCTGTTTCCAGTGACTTCAATCACATCTGGTTGACAGAGGGACACCTCTTGAACACTACCACAAACTGTCAACAACATCTGATGTATCATTTCAAAATAAAACACAATTAAAAAAGCACTTTTTTACTTTTTTTTACGTAGGATCTGATTTCCGGTGTTGTGTCAGATCAGCATACCCGTCAATACACTTGCGCAAGATGTCAGATTTGCGTTTATCCCTATAGTTTTGTACGAAAAATACACTTTTAAATACCTGTTGGGCGTGTGTCACTCCAGTCATGTATAAAAAAAAACAGTTTAGGGTCAGATCACCATCTGCTTCATAAAACACCAAAAAGTAAGTAATTAAATTGTTTTTTTGTACATGACTTAAGGAATACACATCTGTTGAGGTATTCATCCTATTCACAAACATTGCTAATGTGTGTTGATCAACATCATACTTGTTTTACTTTTTAAGTCATCTATTTAGCAGCAGAAGGTCCGTATTTCCCTGAAGACTTCATACAGATATCATGGCAACATTTTTTTTTTATTTTTTTTATTGAGGTTTAAAGAACAGAACACGGTATACATCAAGCTAAAGAAAATGATATATCTGTGCTAACCTGTCCGTCCGTATTTTCAGCTTAACTTTCTTAACTTTTCCTCATTGTGTCCACAGACCAGCTAATCTCTAAACTCCCCAAACCTTAAATAATTCTCAGTAATACCTCCATCCGCTCTTACCAAGTTCCTCCAACATGCTTTAGAAGCCTGAGACTGAGATGCTACCTCTTCAGCTAAATTGTGGAAACAAGATTCTTGATAAGATAGCTGCTAAGCTCGTCCATCCTGTGACTTGTTCCTGAGTTAGACTGTATTGTTTGGTAGTCGTGTCAGTTTGTCATCGTCCTGTGGTCTTTATAGGCAGATCTGTAGAGATGGTTTGTGGGTTGCAGGTGTGAAGTTTCTCTAAAAGCTGATGGTGTGATTTAAAAAAAACTCATACCTGCAGTGTTTGAAGTATGTAATGTTTGCTAAAGAGATTGAAGACATTAAAGAGAATGATCTCAACAAAGAAGACTGTGAGCATTCTAGCGATGAAGATGTGGAGAATGCTGCAGGTAAAGAGGAGGAGGGCACAGCAGGCGAGGGTCATGTTGCTGCTCAGGACTGCAGTGGCTCTAGGCCATTGCTGATGGACTCTGATGATGATGAAGAACATGGACCTCTGGTAGCTCCATATTCAGCCCTGCCCCCCAATACCACACCAGTACAACCAATCAAGCACCTTTGCCCATAATAATTCCTGTGATGTACCAGAGAGCGGTGTCACTCCAGATGTCTTTTCCAAAGCCCCTTTTCCAACTTCCCAGGAGGATTCAGCCGATGTTTTTGCCAATGCCCCTTTTCCACGCGCTCCTCTCGTAGCACCGCAGCAGCTGGATGTGTTCTCACAGGCTCCCTTCTGAAAAAGAAAGGAGTTCTCAGCTACACCGCCGAAGACCTCATACCCCCAAGCAGCTGGAGGCCAGGCTTTGACCTCTGATCAGGGAGTGCTGAGACATGTTGCTCAACAACCTCAAGCTCTGACCAAATATTCCCGCCACTTTGAAGGACCTGCTCCCGAGCGGCCGGGAGCAGCTCCCAACGTGAGCAGGCAAGCAGTCGATCCGCTTCAGTCATGGACGTCAGAAGTTAACGCTGTGGACCCGTTTGTGTCTGCACCCTTTCACCTGAAGGCAGCGCAAGACAAGCCCTGAACACACACACAGAGGTTATCTGCAATTTTCACCCATGAAATATGCAAACTGCAATAGGCTTCCTGCATGCTGTCACCAGCGCTGCAGCTGGACTGCAGGCCTCCATCACATCTCGTTCTCAACCTTCCTACATTAGATCAGGCAGGGCATGTTTACCAACTCTTAGGTTCTCTTTACTCTTGGCGTGCACAGAGACAATGTTGGGGTTAAGCATTTGAATCCTTTCCTGACTACCTCAGTTACTTACTGTGAGGGAGTTTGTGCTGAAGCAATAGCAAAATTATTTTCTGCACATTGAAGATTGACTGTAAAACTGTGATCTAAATATCCCATTCACTCATCCATTGCAGTGCTTATCAGAGTGAGAGAAATTGTCAATTTAACTTGAAAGGTGAAACTTTCTTTTCATTCTCTTAAGATGTAGTCCAAATATTTTGGAATACACTTTAAGAGAATGAAATATCCAAATTCTACTATATGTTTTGACAAAAAAAAGGTTCAAACCATCTAAATGTCCAGTGTTACTTGACCTGTTAATAAACTGTATGCTGGAAATATTATCATTATTAGATATGTTTAAAACAATATGTAAGCATCTTTTTTTATGTAATTGTTTTCCTCTATAGGCATCATGTTTTTCATTGTTTGCTAACAATAGAATGTTTTTTTCATTTTATGTATGGCTCAGATTTTACTGTCATTGAAGTAGCTCATGGGTATTGCACATTGTGCTCATCTAGTCCACATCCACTTGATGTGTGAAACTTAATTATTTGCCTTCTTAAAGCTGCTGCTTTCACATTTGATTGCACTCGCTTTCAGCTCCAAATACTCCTGCTGTCTTTGGTTTCTGCTTCGTCAGCACTATAATGTAGCCCTATATGAAAAAATAAAAAAATCCATGACTTCCAAGACGTGCACAAAGCCATACATTCAAATCTGTAAAACTGACCCAGAAATGTCTGATGATCTACATCACTTAATCTTTAAAATTCCTACAAGGGATTGTAATAATTGTGTGGTGTGAGAGCTTGAAACAGAATCAGAATCGGGTTTATTGCCATTGTTAGTGAAGGAGTTCACAAACTAGGAATTTTTTATGGTACAATCGTGCAACATGAAACATATAATATGAAATAGGTCAATCAAATTATAAAAATCTCTAAAAACACTGAGGTATAAGGCATGCAAAAAATAGACTAATATATACACTTAGGATAAAAATATGGATAAAAAAATATAAAAAGTAAAATGTACAAGGTAGTGCAAATAGAGCAGTGTGCAATACAGCAGTGTAAATGGCATGGGCAGGTTATTCAATTCAATTTTCAATTCAGTTTATTTATATAGCGCCAAATTCACAACACATGTCATCTCAAGGCACTTTACAGTTCAACCAGATCATACAGTCAAATTGATACAAAGTTTTCTATCTAAGGAAAACCAGTTGATTGCATTGACTCATTGGCTCAAATACAATCCCTCACACTAAGCATGCTTGTAGCGACAGTGGAGAGGAAAAACTCCCTTTTAACAGGAAGAAACCTCCAGCAGAACCAGGCTCAGTGTGAGCGGCCATCTGCTGAGGCCGACTGGGGTTCAAGGAGACAGAAGCAGAGATACAAAAAGCAGCTGTAAAAGGCGGCCCCGTCCAGGAAACACACAGCCAGGCAGACGAGCTCCAAGGCAGCTCCCATGCCAGAGGACGAAGAGAGCACATCCACCCAGCCACGGCCAGAGAAACAGGACCACACTGGAAGACAGGCCGATCTCCAACATCTACAAACAAGGGTGTTGATGGAAGCAGCACAGCTGATGTTTCTTTCCTGGATGACGTCACAGCCAAACAGGAACAGACGAGGCAAAGCTACTCTGAGGAAAAGCAGAGAGAGCAGAAGGTTAGAGATTGAACAAACAGATTCTGCAGAATAGGAGAACAGAGAGAGAATGAAGCAGAAAGATGAAAAAGGGGTCCCTATGTCCTCCAGCAGTCTAAGCCTATAGCAGCATAACTATAGAGATAGCTCAGGATAACCTGAGCCACTCTAACTAGAAGCTTTATCAAAAAGGAAAGTTTTAAGCCTAGCCTTAAAAGTAGACAGGGTGTCTGCCTCACGGACTAAAACTGGTAGTTGGTTCCACAGGAGAGGAGCCTGATAACTAAAAGATCTGCCTCCCATTCTACTTTTAGAAATTCTAGGAACCACTAGTAAACCTGCAGATTGAGAGCGAAGTGCTCTGTTAGGAACATAAGGAACAATCAGATCTCTGATATCAGATGGAGCTTGGCCATTTAAGGCTTTATATGTGAGAAGGAGGATTTTAAATTCTATTCTGGATTTAACAGGAAGCCAATGAAGAGAAGCCAGGATAGGAGAGATATGATCTCTCTTTTTCATTTTCATCAGAACTCTGGCTGCAGCATTTTGGATCAGCTGAAGGCTTTTAACTACAGTTTGTGGACTTCCTGATAGTAAAGAATTACAATAGTCCAGCCTTGAAGTAACAAATGCATGGACTAGTTTCTCAGCATCACCCCTGGACAGGAGATTTCTAATTTTTGCAATGTTCCTCAGATGACAGAAGGAAATTCTAGAAACCTCTTTGATATGGGATTTAAATGACAGGTCCTGATCAAAAATAACACCAAGATTTTTTACTTTATTATCTGAAATCAGTTTAATCCCATCCAAATGAAGTGACTGGCTAATCAGCTTCTTTTTCAGAGACTCTGGTCCAAAGACTATAACTTCTGTTTTTTCTTCATTCAGAAGCAGAAAGTTAAGAGTCATCCAGGTTTTTATGTCTTCAAGACATGCCTGTAATCTATGTAATGGGTTAGCTTCATCTGGATTATAGACAGATATAGCTGGGTATCATCAGCATAACAGTGGAAATTAATCCCATGCTGTCTAATAACTCTACCAATTGGGAGCATGTATAAAGTAAAGAGAATTGGTCCTAGCACTGATCCCTGTGGTACTCCACAGGTAACCTTTGAGCGTGTTGAAGATCTATCATTAACATAAACAAACTGAATTCGATCAGATAGATCAGATTTAAACCAGTCTAGTGCTGTTCCTTTAATTCCAACAAAATATTCAAGTCTTTCTAAAAGAATATTATGGTCAACTCTATCAAATGCAGCACTAAGATCCAACAGGACGAGCACAGATACAAGTCCATTATCTGAGGCCATGAGAATATCATTAGTGACTTTCACCAGAGCTGTTTCAGTGCTATGATGAGCTCTAAAGCCAGACTGAAACTCTTCAAAAAGTTCATTATGGTGGAAGTGATCGCAAACTTGTTTGGCAACTACTTTCTCAAGAATTTTGGATAAGAAAGGAAGATTGGATATAGGTCTATAATTAACCAAGTCATCTGGGTCAAGAGACGGTTTCTTAAGCAGAGGTTTAATTACAGCAACCTTAAAAGCTTTAGGTACATATCCCTGTAACAGAGATAGATTAATCACATCTAAAATGGAGGAGGAGATCAAAGGGAAAACCTCCTTAAATAACCTGGTTGGAACTGGATCTAACATACAAGTTGAAGGCTTAGATGAAGACAATAATTTTGCTAATTCAGAAAGTTCAACTGGATCAAAGCAGTCTAAACCCGGTTCAGATTCCATGACTACCTCAGGTACAATCGCGGATAGAGGAGTGCTTAAGATCTTATTTTTAATAAGATCAATCTTATTTATAAAGAATCCCATAAAATCATTGCTGCTAAGAGCAGGTGGAATGGACAGTTCAACAGAGCTATGGCTCTGGGTGAGTTTGGCAACTGTATTAAAAAGAAATCTAGGATTATTCTTATTCTCCTCTATTAATGAGGAGAAGTATGCTGCTCTTGCTTTACAAAGGGTCCTCTTATACAGCAGTAAACCATTTTTCCAGACTAGCATTTTGCTTCAAAGTACGCAGCTCTGCATTAAACCAAGGAGCAAGCTTTCTATTTTCAACGGTTTTCATTTTCAAGGGAGCTGCGTTGTCTAAGGCAGTACGCAGAGAACTAGCAACCCCATCAACAAAATCATCAACCTGTGAAGGGGAATAAGCTATGCTTTTGCACTCTGCAGCACTGCTCAGCGACACAGAGGAGAGAGAAAGTGAAGCAGATTCTTTAAAATTTATAACTGCACTATCTGATAAAGATCTACTAAAATTGAGCCTTCTTTTGGGGGAGGAGAACTCTGTTAAAGTAATCCTGAAGGTTATAGATTCTGACATATAGTTATGTGTTCATGAGTCTTATGGCGGAGGGGAAGAAGCTGTTTTTATGGCGGGAGGTTCTGGTCCGTATGGACCGTAGCCTCCTCCCTGAGGGGAGAGGTTCAAACAGACTGTGTCCAGGGTGAGAAGGGTCGGCTGTGATGCGACCTGCACGCCTCCTGGTCCTGGAGACATACAGGTCCTGGAGAGATGGCAGCTTACAGCCGATCCCCTTCTCAGCGGAGCGCACAATGCGCTGCAGTTGGTATCTGTCCCTGGCGGTGGCGCCAGCGTACCACACGGTGATGGAGAAGGTGAGGATGGACTCAATGATGGAGGTGTAAAACTGCACCAACATCCGGGTTGGCAGCTTAAGTTTCCTCAGCTGCCGCAGAAAGAACATCCTCTGCTGGGCCTTCTTGATGAGGGAGCTGATGGTTGACTCCCACTTGAGGTCCTGGGTGATGGCGATGCCCAGGAAGCGGAAGGACTCCACGTTGGAGATGGGGGCAGGGCTGTCTGTGAGGGCAAGGGGGCACGGTGGGGCTGTGACCTTTCTGAAGTCCACGATCATCTCCACTGTCTTTTGGGCGTTCAGATCCAGGTTTTTCTGGGGGGTGGGGCTTGTCTGTAGTCTTGCAACACTAATTGTTTTCCACCGTGGCACTTTTAAAAGGGGATCCAAGCTGTGTCAACCCAAAGGTTAAATACTTTCTCTGCTGCAGTTCAATTTCTCCCCATACAGTCTCACCCAGCCTACACGTATGAAGATTGCACAAAGGGACTGACATGGAGTCAGGGTTCTGCAAGATGTTTTTTTTTCTGTCATCTGTAAAATGGATTTTGATTGCGTATGTACAAGTAGCTGCTGGAGGAAGAGCAGAAGAGACTGTTCGACAAAAAAATAAGCACTCAGATACTTCTTGTGCTGCACAGCCTGCCTTTAAAAATATTTGTCAAACAAAAATAAATGAATGTAAATCAAATTCTGCCCCGATTTGTTATTTTATAATATGCTGCATAATTTACTCATGCTACACGTGGTTTTAAGCTTTGCTCTTAGTCTTTATGTTCTAGCAGTTAATTGTGAGTCATCGTGACCTGCAAAAATGAACTAAACAATTAATAGAGTCCAGCTAGTTGCAATTAAATCCCTCTGTAAATGGATTTGTTTTATAGAGTCCCTGGAGACCTGGTAGGAAATAAGTATCACGAAAACCAGTAAACACACCAGAAAAGGGATGAAGTTGTGGAGAAGTGTGGCTGGGTTTAGAATATCTTAAACCTGTAAACATCTTGTGATTCATTATGCAATTTATAATGTAAAATTGGAACCAGCCAAAACAGGGTTATCCAATTGGAGAATAATGGTAGTGTAATGAAAGCGACAGCCCCTTAAAAGTGCTTACATTCCCAGTTCTCTCAGACTGGTTTTAACCTTACTTTAAATAACTTGTCAGTATAATAAATGGCTATAAAACAAGACTTAAGGTTTAACAGTAATATCATCTTAACCAGAATGAGAAGATCACTCAAATTGCAAGGCTGGAATCATCTTGAACTTGGTGGAGAAAGGGGTTAGAAATGAGTCCAGCATACTGTAAGGGTCGCAACAATTTCCTACAGAAACTGTAGGGACTCACCCTGTGACAACTGTACACTATACAGATAATGAACAAATAGTTTGTCATACAATTCCCCCAAAAATGGGTATATGTAAAAAAATTATGTAGCATCAATCAAATCAAACTACTGCGAATCTGAGCAATCTGTCTCATCTAAACTTCCTGCCAAAATAGTTGTTAAAAAATGTGACCACTTACACCATAATGAACTCTTTGAAGAGTTTCAATCTGGTTTAATAGCTCATCATAGCGTTGTAACAGCTCAGGTTAAAGACATAAATGATATTCTTATGGCCTGAGATAATAGACTAGTATTTGTACTGTAATATTTTGTAGGAATTAAGGAAACAGCACTAGGCTGGTTTAAAGCATATTAATCTGACAGATTTCAGTTTGTTCATGATGATAATATACACTATATTGCCAAAAGTATTTGCTCACCTGCCTTGACTCACATATGAGCTTAAGTGACATCCCGTTCCTAATCCATAGGGTTCAATATGACGTCGGTCCACCCTTTGCAGCTAGAACAGCTTCAACTCTTCTGGGAAGGCTGTCCACAAGGTTTAGGAGTGTGTTTATGGGAATTTTTGACCATTCTTCCAGAAGCGCATTTGTGAGGTCGCACACTGATGTTGGACGAGAAGGCCTGGCTCTCAGTCTCCGCTCTAATTCATCCCAAAGGTGTTCTATCGGGTTGAGGTCAGGACTCTGTGCAGGCCAGTCAAGTTCATCCACACCAGACTCTGTCATCCATGTCTTTATGGACCTTGCTTTGTGCACTGGTGCACAGTCATGTTGGAAGAGGAAGGGGCCAGCTCCAAACTGTTCCCACAAAGTTGGGAGCATGGAATTGTCCAAAATGTCTTGGTATGCTGAAGCATTCAGAGTTCCTTTCACTGGAACTAAGGGGCCAAGCCCAGCTCCTGAAAAACAACCCCACACCATAATCCCCCCTCCACCAAACTTTACACTTGGCACAATGCAGTCAGACAAGTACCGTTCTCCTGGCAACCGCCAAACCCAGACCCGTCCATCAGATTGCCAGATGGAGAAGCGCGATTCGTCACTCCAGAGAACGCGTCTCCACTGCTCTAGAGTCCAGTGGCGGCGTGCTTTACACCACCGCATCCGACGCTTTGCATTGCACTTGGTTATGTATGGCTTGGATGCAGCTGCTCGACCATGGAAACCCATTCCATGAAGCTCTCTGCGCACTGTTCTTGAGCTAATCTGAAGGCCACATGAAGTTTGGAGGTCTGTAGTGATTGACTCTGCAGAAAGTTGGCGACCTCTTCGCACTATGCGCTTCAGCATCCGCTGACCCCGCTCCGTCAGTTTACGTGGCCTACCACTTCGTGGCTGAGTTGCTGTCGTTCCCAAACACTTCCATTTTCTTATAATACAGCTGACAGCTGTATAATAATACAGTTGACTGTGGAATATTTAGGAGCGAGGAAATTTCACGACTGGATTTGTTGCACAGGTGGCATCCTATCACAGTTCCACGCTGGAATTCACTGAGCTCCTGAGAGCGACCCATTCTTTCACAAATGTTTGTAAAAACAGTCTGCATGCCTAGGTGCTTGAATTTATACACCTGTGGCCATGGAAGTGATTGGAACACCTGATTCCAATAATTTGGATGGGTGAGCAAATACTTTTGGCAATATAGTGTATCTTCCTCATGCACTGATCCATGTGGAGTACCAGAGGGATCAATGCCAGGGCCCGTTCTCTTCTCTATATGTATTCACACTAAACAAATGTGACAGATTCTGGAAACTGACTCTAAATCCAGGCCTCTATTGATTAAGAAATTAGATTTTTTGTTTTTATTCCAGAGCACAAAATGGAGATCCTGTTCTTACATTTCATTTACACAAATGCCTGGAAAAGCACAGTTAATAGGGATTGTCTATTAATAAATATTAGCCAGGCAGTATGATAAACCTGGATTATTTTTCATCTCAGATGCCTCCAGAATTCCTCAGATTTGCAGCCGTCCGTATCACCAATCTGACCTTAGCACTACCACACCACCAAGATAACATCCCCTTACACTTTGCACTAATGATCATAATTGTGATATCACATGAAATATGTAAAAGCACCTAAAAAGATTTCAGTTCTATTGTTACTGAAGTCCTTTAGCTTTTTTTTTTTTTTAACAGTGTCCTGTCTGGCAATGTGGAAATAAGAGTAATTGTCTTGATGCCAAAAAGAGCCCAACAGATTTTACTTTCACAAGCGTGGCAGTATGGCAATTGCCATATTGCTCCACAATATCCTCCTTATTTTTCTTTTAAAACAGCAAATTTAAATCCACGTCAATAGCAGGTAAAAGAGATGGATGAGGCAATGATCTAATAACTGTTTTACTGAAGTTTATTTGAGATAATTCAAGATATTTTATAGTACTATCTTCTGTCCATCAAATGGTTAGGAGTGTTGACCAAATAACTGTAAGAGTTGTTTGATTTTCCTGATTGTGTTTTTATTTTTATTTTATTTTTTTCATTTAACCGGATGTAGTATTTGGAACGAATGCTTACGTATTGATGAACTGCGAAACATATGAACCTGAAAGGGAGAAATTGAGAAGAGTCGTTGAAAGGACAGGCCAAGAATGGAGTCTTAAAGGATTATTGGGAAATAAAGGAAATATAAAGGATATTTATAGATTAAGGAAAGGATTATTTAGTTATCTTCAGAATACAAAATTAAAAAATAGAATTTAATAGATGTAAAACAACATTGCTACACACTCATGAACAGTGGGTGGCGGTATGCACCTTAAAGTTGCTTGCGATCCGCCATGATAGAAAAGAAGAAGAAGAAGAAGAAGAAGAAGAAGGAACGAATGCTTTCATTGGATGAAAAGAAGCTGACCGTGATTGGCTGATGGTATGGTTCATTTACATACGTTGCTGAAGTTGCGAGCGCAGAGTCGAGCGAGAGGGAGAAACAGCTGAGCGCACAGCTGATGTTGAGCGTGGAGAGAGCAGGTCGAGCGCGAGCAGAGACGGATTCGAGCACGCGCAGAGATGAAACTGAGCGCGAGAACAGTGGCTTCACGCAGCTTGTTGAGAGGGTTTTTCAGAGTTGAGCGCGCGACAGACGGGTTTTGCGCGCGCGCGTGTTGTCTCAAACCGATGGCACAAATATCTCTCCATAAGAATCTCACTAGCTTCATCACAGGCTCCGCCCACTACGTAAACAGCGTATGAGGTTTGAGGAAACAGAGAGTACTTGTTTTACGTAACAGGGTTTCGGAGGGGAGACAGCCGCTGCTGCTCCGCTAACTGGTTTCCTTCCAATCTGTACTGGTTTCTCCTAGTTCCCCTGTGACGTAGTGAAGCAGCTGGGTCGCTTGGAGTTCAGAGGGGCTCCCGTCCTTTCTTCTGCGTGCCTGACTGCTGTAATGCGCCTGCGCACAGGTATGTCTGCTCGTCCAACCTGTTATCTGACATTTTACTGAGGATTGAAAGGTTAAGATCTATTAGCAGGTGACTTTAACTGCTCTGGTTTCCTTCCAGGTCAGATCAGCTATGATTGGAGATGATGTCTGATAGAGGAGACCCTAAGGGGAAGAGGTTAGAAGTTGCTGCCTCCATGATGGGAACTGGTCTCTCCATGAAGGGAACCAGTCCCTCCGTGAAGGGAACCGGTTCCTCCATGAAGGGAACCAATGGGAACCGGTCAAGGGAACCAGTCCCTTCGCGAAGGGAACTGATCCCTCCATGATGGGAACCGGTCCCATCCGTGAAGGGAACCAGTTCCTCTATGATAGGAACCGGTTCCTCCATGAAGGGAACCGATGGGAACCGGTCCCTCCGTGAAGGGAACCGGTCCCTCCGTGAAAGGAACCGGTCCCTCCGTGAAGGGAACCAGTCCCTCCATTAATCTGACTGGATGTTTGTCTTCCAGCTTTCACCACTCTGAGCTGTTCGCCAGCATCCCTCCAACATGTCTGCCCATCGTCTACCATCCAAACTACAACATCACCTTCATGGGCCTGGAGAAGCTCCACCCATTCGACTCTGGGAAGTGGGGAAAAGTCATCCACTTCCTGAAAGGTAGGAGCCTCTGGGGGCCTCTGGGAGCCTGATCAGGGCCGCATACAGGAGCCACAGGTCCTGGGCAGGTCCCTTCTAGGGGGCTTCATCTGCATCTTACCCAGAAAATGTTTTTAATTTCATCATTCGAATCTAGATATTTTCTAAATGATCAAAATCAACATGTTTCTGACTTCTTATCAGATTGGTCTGTTTGTTCCTCATCATCTTTCTTTTGAAGCTTCTATCTAAGCACTTAGAAATGTGCCACAAAATAAAGTCCAGTAGATTAAAAATAGAAACCTAGACGTTACATTATCCTGCTGATAGTAGAGCCCAGTCTGTTAACTCATCCTATGGAAAGCCATCTTTCAACATATTTGTATCATAATCTTAAACAACACTTTAATTATTCTGCAACAAACACATTCAGTTCCTTCCTTTTATAATACAGTTCCTGCTCTCCCACCTTATCTCCCCATCACTGCTCCTCCTGCTGCTCCTTCTCACTGCACCTCTTGCAGAGGAGCTTAGTGTGACTCTGTCTTTTCCTTCCCATCTTGTTAATGAATAAATTAAATAAAATAATAAATATCATAAATATTATCAAATATTAAAATGATAAAAATGAAAATATCATTTTTATCATTTATTTTATCACATTAACATGAAATGAAATAAAATCACGCTTGTACTTTCGCAGGTCTTAGTAATTTGCTACCATCCATTAAAATTTTGGGAGGATATGGAGCATGTTGAAAGTATAAATGTGCGGTTTTTAGCAGAGCTCTGTCTTTTTGCGGCTACTCGCATTGCCATCTGCTGTCATTTTGCACATCTCTGATGTTGCTATTTTCAAATATCCATTATTGTAAAAATGTCCATAGCTGGATATTGGTTATTCTCCAGGTGCACAGTTATAGATTGTTAAAGCACTTTACAGTGTTTTATTGTTTATATTTTAACTCTTTACTATTATTATCTTATTCTTAGATATTTTTCTAAGGTCTACATTTGTGTGACCATTTTCAATAATCTTTCTGCTGCTGTAAATTTGGCCATTGTGGGACAATAAAGAGATTCTCTGTTCTATTCTATAAAATGGGTAGAAAGATGTAAGTGAAAAAAATTGCCAATAGAAGCAAGACTGATTTTCTGATAAACAGTCTATTTTATAAAATAACTCTAAATTAATAGTTGAAAGGTGAGTAAAATTATTAGGTTTTATACAGGCTTATTTCATTTTCAATTTCATTTCAATTAAAAAAATACTTGACTTGAAAGGATTCAGATATAATTTGCAATTTTTTGTGAGGTTTTATTCCAAATCCTAAAGATTGAAGAGTGATAGCTATGCTAACTATGTAGGGGCAGTGATAGCCATGCTAACTGTGTAGGGGCAGTGATAGCCATGCTAACTATGTAGGGCAGTGATAGCCATGCTAACTGTGTAGGGGCAGTGATAGCCATACTAACTATGTAGGGGCAGTGATGGCCATGCTAACTATGTAGGGCAGTGATAGCCATGCTAACTATGTAGGGCAGTGATAGCCATACTAACTGTGAAGGGGCAGTGATAGCCATGCTAACTATGTAGGGCAGTGATAGTCATGCTAACTATGTAGGGGCAGTGATAGCCATGCTGTGTAGGGGCAGTGATAGCCATGCTGTGTAGGGGCAGTGATAGCCATGCTAACTGTGTAGGGGCAGTGATAGCCATGCTAACTATGTAGGGCAGTGATAGCCATGCTAACTATGTAGGGCAGTGATAGCCATGCTTACTGTGTAGGGGCAGTGATAGTCATACTAACTATGTAGGGGCAGTGATGGCCATGCTAACTATGTAGGGCAGTGATAGCCATGCTAACTGTGTAGGGGCAGTAATAGCCATGCTAAGTATGTAGGGCAGTGATAGCCATGCTAACTGTGTAGGGGCAGTGATGGCCATGCTAACTATGTAGGGGCAGTGATGGCCATGCTAACTATGTAGGGCAGTGATAGCCATGCTAACTGTGTAGGGGCTGTGATAGCCATACTAACTATGTAGGGGCAGTGATGGCCATGCTAACTATGTAGGGCAGTGATAGCCATGCTAACTATGTAGGGGCAGTGATAGCCATGCTGTGTAGGGGCAGTGATAGCCATGCTAACTGTGTAGGGGCAGTGATAGCCATGCTAACTGTGTAGGGGCAGTGATAGCCATGCTAACTATGTAGGGCAGTGATAGCCATGCTAACTATGTAGGGCAGTGATAGCCATGCTAACTGTGTAGGGGCAGTGATAGCCATACTAACCATGTAGGGGCAGTGATGGCCATGCTAAATATGTAGGGCAGTGATAGCCATGCTAACTATTTAGGGGCAGTGATAGCCATGCTAACTATGTAGGCCAGTGATAGCCATGCTAACTATTTAGGGGCAGTGATAGCCATGCTAACTATGTAGGGGCATAGGGGTGTAAATATCGTAAAAATAATCATTCTGTATTGATGCATCGATCCAACAGCCGACGATCCGATGCATCGATACGTCCGCAAGACTATCGATTCATGTTTTTTAGCCATGCGATAGCCATGCTAACTCTGTAGGGGCAGTGCTAGCCATGCTAACTCTGTAGGGGCAGTGTGAGCAATGCTAACTATGTAGGGGCAGTGCTAGCCATGCTAACTCTGTAGGGGCAGTGCTAGCCATGCTAACTCTGTAGGGGCAGTGCTAGCCATGCTAACTCTGTATGGGCAGTGCTAGCCATGCTAACCTTGTAGGGGCAGTGCTAGCAATGCTAACTGTAGGGCCAGCGATAGCCATGTTAACTCTGTAGGGGCAGCGCCAGCCATGCTAACTATGTAGTTGCAGTGCTAGCAATGCTAACTCTGTAGGGCCAGCGATAGCCATGTTAACTCTGTAGGGGCAGCGCTAGCCATGCTAACTATGTAGGGGCAGTGCTAGCCATGCTAACTCTGTAGGGGCAGTGATTGTCATGCTAACTCTGTAGGGGCAGTGATTGCCATGCTAACTCTGTAGGGGCAGTGCTAGCCATGCCTGTCCAGGGACTTAGTACAGTTCTACTGTAAGGTGCCTTGGTGAAGGTCAATGACTGGTGTACCTGACATGGAACAACCAGACCATACATAGCGCTTTAGGTTAATAAAGTGTATTAATTAGGCTATGGATGCTTCCAAAAAAAATAAAAAATCCACCATTCCCCTTTTTTTTATTTTTTCACAACTATACTACTGTCAATGCATTAAGATCTCAGCTACTCTGCAGTTTAAACAATATTTTCTTTTCTTCTTTAGCTGCATCTACTGTTTCTAAAAAAGTCAGGACAGAAAATAAAGTAAATCCTAAAATAATAAAAAACTCAAAAGGCTGAGTCTCTAGGCCAGCCTATGGTTTCCCTCCCAGAGAAGCTGAAGGAGAATATGTCTCCAGTGTTGGTCTTCCATCTCCAGATCCAGGACTAGAACCCTCCTCCACCTGTTGCCGTGCCCCTTTGTTTCTGCTGCTCTTCCATGACGGTTACAAGCAAAGAGATGTCCTGAGGATGAATTTGTCCACTTGAGCCCTGGATCCCTGTAGCTCCCCTACAGTTCCACATGGTTAATGTTGCTCTAAAAGGTTCATGTTCTCCTCATGTTGCCGCTTCCTGGGCGCTGATTGGTTATGCCTGTATTTCAGAGGAGCAGTTTGTCAGCGATGAGAACTTGGTGGAAGCTCGTGAGGCATCAGACGAGGATCTGCTGGTGGTTCATACTAAACGGTACCTCAACAGATTAAAGGTGGGAATCTACTGCTGTTTCTTCTGTTCCACGTTGAAACCTCCAGTGTTCTGCATGGAGCCGGTCAGGTTCTCATCTTGGTGCTCTTTTTCCTGTCTAGTGGTCTGTTGTGGTGGCATCCATCACTGAAATCCCCCCTTTGATGCTTCTGCCCAATTCCCTGGTCAAGAGGAGGGTGCTGAGACCTTTACGGACCCAAACAGGAGGAACCATAATGGTTGGTATTCACCTAACTGCTGGTTAATGGGTTTCCTTGCATGGGTGATCACAGGGAGGGGCCACTGATCAGGGTTTTCAGACCAACCATGAGGGATTAAGGGTTTCCTTTTTGAATATCTGCTTCCAGGAAGCTAACCTCATACCCAGAACCACAACGGGCTCCATTTGCAATTCTCAACACAATTCATCTCAAGCCACTTTACAGTTCACCAGATCATCCAATCAAAGTTTTCTACCTAGGGAAAACTAGCTGATTGTATCGACTAATTGACTCGAAGGCAATCCCTCACACTAAGCATGCTTGTAGCGATAGTGGAGAGGAAAATTCCCTTTGAACAGGGATAAACCTCCAGCAGAACCAGGCTCAGTGTGAGCGGCCATCTGCTGAGGCTGACTGGGGTTCAAGGAGACAGAAGCAGACATAGAAAAAGAAGCATAGACACAGAAGGCAACTGTCAACCAGCTCCACAGGCGGCCCCGTCCAGGAAACACACAGCCAGGCAGACGAACTCCGAGCCAGCTCCCATGTCAGAGGATGAAGAGAGCACATCCAGTTAGTCACAGTCAGAGAAACAGGACTACACTGGAAAACAGGCCAAGCTCCAACATCTAGAAACAAAGGTGTTGATGGCAGCAGCACAGCTGATATTTCTCTCCAGGATGGAGTCACAGCCAAACGAGGACAGACAAGGCAAAATAATGTCTGCTTAATGCTTAATCTGCTTAAGTGATAATGATCTGCTAAAGTGAAACCTTTTTTTGTGAGATGATAACTCTGTTAAAGTAATCCTGAAGGTTATTAGAAAGTGGTCAGAGAGGACAGGGTTGTGAGGAAATACTGTTATTTCTTCACATTCTATGCCGTATGTCAGCACAAGATCCAAAGTATGAAGATGAGAATGTGTGGGACTATTCACATTTTGAACAAAGCCAATAGTGTCTAAGATAGCATTAAAGGCTGCTCTTAAGCTATCGCCTTCAATGAGGACTTTTAAAGGAAACAGTTTTTATGTTAAACAGACCTCATTTAATCATTTTAATTTTTTCCCCAATTGGAGTTATTTTAATTTTAATTAGATTATCATGATTTACTCCTTTGGGAATATTTGCTGATTTATTACATTTTGGTTGTGGGCAAGACACTGTCTGGATGGAGTAAAGAGTGGGTAACAGTAGAGAAGCTGCAGAGATGTGTGTTAAACTACAACTCTGCTTCCTGGTCTGCACCCTGGGTGGTCAGGGTTTTGGAGGACTAATAAATGTGGCCAGATTCCTAGAAAGAAGAGCTGCACCATCCAAAGTGGGATGGATGCCGTCTCTCCGAATCAGACCAGGCTTTCCCCAAAAGGATTGCCAATTATTAATGTAGCCCACGTTGTTTTCAGGACACCACCTAGACAACCAGCGGTTGAATGACGACATGCGGCTAAACATGTCATCACTAGTCAGATCAGGGAGGGGACCAGAGAAAATTACAGAGTCCCACATTGTTTTGGCAAACTTACACACCGAAGAAACACTAATTTTAGTGACCTCCGATCGGCGTAACCGGGTGTCATTACCACCAGCGACCAGATTTATGCGGCGATCACATCCAGCAGGCACTGTGGGACACATTCTTCTGTTTTATAGAGAGAAGCCCACAAAGGAAGATTCCTAGGCTGAGAGGTAAGGTCCCCCATCAAGAGGCAATGGTTATAATGTTGAGCTAACCACTTTACCCCCCTATTAAAGACTACGTGTATAAAATACATGTAGGCGCTCTGCTGGTCCCAACACACTGCAGCTTCCACCCACAGTGGAGGAGTGAGCAGGAACCAAGGCTGTGGGCCAACTGCAGGTTCATGTTGGTTTTTTTTCCTTATCATGGAAGCATTGTTGGCTCTAAGCAGAAAACCTGATCTCAGGTAGACGATGTTGTTTCATGTGTCTTATGGACGTGTGCTCTGACTTTTTTTTTCTGCAGGCTGGGAAGCTGGCTATAGAGCGAGGATGGGCCATAAATGTAGGTGAGTTCTTTCAGCATCAGGGACTCTGCTCCTGTCTGAACCTTTACAGGATGTACTGTAATAAACTACGAGCATCTAGAAACGGCTCGAATTAGGGAGCACGTCGCTCACATGCCTCTGTGTGATGAGTCAAGTTCTAGTTAATTCTGTACTTTAGCAATAATCTCATTTTAGTGTCATCAAGCTTTAAGCAGTGCTTTCTAACAGCCTGTAGTTTAAACTAGAGTCCAGCAGGGGGCAGAAGTGAACTTCAGTCTGATGGTACACTGAGAGGAAAGCCCATCAGCTCCTGCCATCTCTAAGATGTCTAGAAGCCCTGACTGAGTCTGGCTCTGTTTCATCAGGGGGGGGCTTCCACCACTGCTCCAGTGACAAAGGAGGGGGCTTCTGTGCTTATGCTGACATCACGTTGGCCATCAGGGTAAGACATCACATTTCCTTCTGATGATGAATGAATGAATGAAATGTCAGCATTACACTTTAACCAGTTTGAAAACATTTTCTCTATTTCTTTGCTCAGTTTCTTTTTGATAGAGTGGAGGGCGTCTCCACAGCAACCATCATTGACCTTGATGCTCATCAGGTAAGCCCTTCATCCATCATCCATCCATCACCTACCCACCCACCCATCCATCCATCACCTACCTACCCACCCACCCATCCATCCATCCATCCATCACCTACCTACCCACCCATCCATCCACCCATCCATCACCTACCCATCCATCCATCCACCCATCCATCACCTACCTACCCACCCACCCATCCACCCATCCATCACCTACCTATCCACACACCCATCCATCCATCCACCCATCACCTACCCACCCACCCATCCATCCATCCACCTATCCATCACCTACCCACCCACCCATCCATCCATCCACCCGTCCATCACCTACCTACCCACACACCCATCCATCCATCCACCCATCCATCACCTACCTACCCACCCACCCATCCGTCCATCCACCTATCCATCACCTACCTACCCATCGATTCATCCATCCATCCACCCATCCATCACCTACCTACCCATCCACCCAGCCATCACCTACCTACCCACCCACCCATCCATCCATCCACCCATCCATCACCTACCTACCCATCCACCCATCCATCCATCCACCCATCCATCACCTACCTACCCACCCACCCATCCGTCCATCCACCTATCCATCACCTACCTACCCATCGATTCATCCATCCATCCACCCATCCATCACCTACCTACCCATCCACCCATCCATCACCTACCTACCCACCCACCCATCCATCCATCCACCCATCCATCACCTACCTACCCATCGATTCATCCATCCATCCACCCATCCATCACCTACCTACCCACCCACCCATCCATCCATCCACCCATCCATCACCTACCTACCCATCGATTCATCCATCCATCCACCCATCCATCACCTACCTACCCACCCACCCATCCACCCATCCATCACCTACCTACCCACCCACCCATCCATCCATCCATCACCTACCTACCCACCCACCCATCCATCCATCCACCCATCCATCACCTACCCACCCACCCATCCATCCATCCACCCAGACATCACCTACCCACCCACCCATCCATCCATCCACCCATCCATCACCTACCCACCCACCCATCCATCCATCCATCACCTACCCACCCACCCATCCATCCATCCATCCACCCATCCATCACCTACCTACCCACCCACCCATCCATCCACCCATCCATCACCTACCCACCCATCCATCCATCACCTACCTACCTACCCACCCACCCATCCATCCATCCACCTATCCATCACCTACCTACCCACCCATCCATCCATCCACCTACCCACCCACCTATCCATCCATCCATCCATCCATCCACCCATCCATCACCTACCCACCCACCCATCCATCCATCCACCTATCCATCACCTACCTACCCATCCATCCACCCATCACCTACCCACCCACCCATCCATCCATCCACCTACCCACCCACCCATCCATCCATCCATCCATCCATCCACCCATCCATCACCTACCCACCCACCCATCCATCCACCCATCCATCCATCCACCCATCCATCACCTACCCACCCACCCACCCATCCATCCATCCATCCATCCATCCATCCACCCATCCATCACCTACCCACCCATCCATCCATCCACCCATCCATCACCTACCCACCCATCCATCCATCCATCCATCCATCCATCCATCCATCCATCCATCCATCCATCCACCATCCATCCATCCATCCATCCACCCATCCATCACCTACCCACCCATCCATCACCTACCCACCCACCCATCCATCCACCCATCCATCACCTACCCACCCATCCATCCATCCATCCATCCACCCATCCATCACCTACCCACCCATCCATCCATCCATCCACCCATCCATCACCTACCCACCCATCCATCCATCCACCCATCCATCACCTACCCACCCACCCATCCATCCATCCATCCATCCATCCACCCATCCACCCATCCATCCATCCATCCATCCACACATCCATCACCTACCTACCCACCCACCCATCCATCCACCCATCCATTACCTACCTACCCACCCACCCACCCATCCACCAATCCATCACCTACCTACCCACCCATCCTTCCATCCACCAATCCATCACCTACCTACCCACCCATCCTTCCATCCATCCATCCACCCATCCATCCCTCACCTATCCATCCATCCATCCATCATGTAGAGCTGTAGCCATATGATCTTCTCTGTCAGATTATATCCGTTATAATTGCAGTCTGATCACCCATTCATCCCTAACTACCAGTCAGACTACGCAAGACAGCTGCAAACAGGCTGGAATTGTGTCTTAATTTCTTCATTGAAACTACAGAAGCAAGCTGAAGCAAACAGCCAAAACATGCTCTACCCCTTATATTCGTTCGGCGAGCTAATCTGAATCGTTTAATTCCATTTTGAGAGCGAGACAATCTTTGGTAGTAGCACTAGACATCTTCCAGGCAAGTGAGGAAAACTAGCAGCAGTTCAGCGGACAGGATGAATGAATGGTAGCCGGCGCGCGCAGATGACATCATACACACTCGGCTTTGTTTTTAAAACATAAAGAATAAATTATGAACAGTTTAGTTTGTGCCTTCAAGTCGTTGCCCATAGGAAGACGTTACTTGTATATAACGGAATATCGTTAGAACGGCTCCAAATGACACAAAACTCATATGGGTGATAGAACATGATGGAATAATGTAAAATCAAGGGTCCAATGTAAAAAAGAAAAAAAAACGGCGTTCTCCTTTAAGAGCCTTCGTTAAAATAGAGGAATCAGAGAGAAGCAAGTGGCAGAAGAATGGCTGATTATAAATGAGAAAAAAACACTCTTAATAATTCATTATTTCGTCACTGTGACGATGTAAAAATGTTGGTAACAGATATAGATTTATTTAAGAAAAGTTATATAATATAGCTTTAATCTGTATATGAGAGAGAAACAAGATAAATGATTGGCATTTTTTTCAGTTTTACACATTTTAAAGAATTTTGCACATTGTTTTGAAATAGCACATTTAAAAACAACATAAATGTTTGTACTGTTCATGAAAGGCACAGAAAATACAATTTTGATCGACTTTGATTAATTGTTTGAAATTCTGTGATTACTACACTGAAGTGCTAAATAAAGATGTTAATGTTTAGTCCAGTTCGGTGTGTTAAATATCTAGGTGTTTTTATGTGAATGTGGGTCTTTTAGATCAATTTTTGTGATTTTGATCATGTTTCACATTTTATTGTCACATACTGGCGCTGGTCTTGGTCTTGACTCGGTCTTGACTTCCCTCGGTCTTGGTCTTGACTCGGTCTCGACTTCCCTTGGTCTTGGTCTTGACTCGGTCTCGACTTCCCTCGGTCTTGGTCTTGACTCGGTCTCGACTTCCCTTGGTCTTGGTCTTGACTCGGTCTCGACTTCCCTCGGTCTTGGTCTTGACTCGGTCTCGACTTCCCTCGGTCTTGGTCTTGACTCGGTCTCGACTTCCCTTGGTCTTGACTCGGTCTCGACTTCCCTTGGTCTTGACTCGGTCTCGACTTCCCTTGGTCTTGGTCTTGACTCGGTCTCGACTTCCCTCGGTCTTGGTCTTGACTTGGTCTCGGACCCTAAAAGTCTTGGTTTTGTCTCGGTCTCGATACACTCTGGTCTTGGTCTTGTCTTGGTCTCGGGTTAGGTGGTCTTGACCACAACACTGCTAGAAGGGTCTGAATATGTTTCATACCAGGTTTCATGTTTGTACAATAAATATCTTGGGAGAGGCGTCCATCCATCAGACACCGTCTCTCCCACTATCCCTGGCTTAATCGCCGGTACGATCTTGTGCCAAACAAATGCCTCTAACTCTGGCATAATAAGTCGTATCAATGTCATTCTTGCACCGTTTATTTCATGACAGATTGGGGAAAAAAACTTTAGGGCTATTTTTGTTCAAAATGTTTTTGAAAAGACACAGCACTCTGAAAAAAGAGGGAAGTTGGCAAAATTTGAAAAATGGATAAAAGTTTGTGTTGAAGTATGATTATTAAATCAAAAACTAAATTATTTTTTGACCGTTTTCATGTGCCCGAACAAGTCAGCTAAACAGCTAAGCCATAAGTGATACTGAAAAAAATAGTTCAATGTAAGTGCTAGGATGGTTTGAAGATGTTCTATACGAAGTTTCATGTTTGTACATCAAATGGTTCTAAAGAGTTTACGAAAACGTATCAGAGCCTCTGGATTTTCATCTGTGATTTTTGAAAACTCTCCCATTGGATTTGTATTGAGGGAGTTTGGACTTCTTGGTGGTCTGGGCCAAACTGTAGGAAAACTATACATCCCACACCAATGAAGGTTACAATTCCTGAATCCTGACAAAAATACCTACGTTTTGATTTATAATTTTTATGGGTAGTTTAAACATTCAGAAAGAAAGCAAAAGTTATTAGCCAAAAGTAAAATGTTTAAAAAGCGCTAGAATGGCCCACTCTAAAACCAACAATCTTTAAAAAAATTTAAAAAGTTTGAAGCTTCACTGAAACCAAACAGTAAAAGCTAGCAAAAAGCTGAGTTAGTAGCCGAAGGTCACGGAAACGTTTTAAAATTTGAATGTATTTCTAGCTGAAAGTATGCAGAAGTAGTAAAAGGGCAAAGTAGCTGAAGTTTTAGTGGGTTTTTGGCAGAATCCTATTCATTTCTAAGGGTAAAAAAAATCTCATAAAAAGCTCAATATTTCAAAAATTATAATAGCTGAAATCACCAAAGGACAAAGCCTAACCCTCCAGAAGAAGCTGAACGTTTGATACCAAAATTGTTGTAATCGGCTAGTATGCAGGACTAGTTAGAGACGGATGAAGAGA